>OMLM01010083.1:48824-86758 GCA_900302695.1 Helostoma temminkii | reverse complement strand
GTGGGGGGTGCTGGGGGGGCAGCTTGTGGAGCAGACTGGCTCCTGCAGATCTGAGCAGTGAAGTGGAAAAAAGGCCCTTTTTTTTATCAAAGCTTCACTTCAGACACTACTTGGCGACTAGTCATTTTTACAGAGAACCCCATGGCCTGGGCAGGGAAAAGTGGTCACATCAGTGTTCAAGGGGCAGCAGAGTTAACAGGCCAGGCGGGAAAAGGGGAGGAAGTGTAGTCCATCAAGACTTGAAGAGAAGAGGTATTGGTTAGCAGGTGCAGCTAAGTGGGACTACCCTTTTCTCTGACTGAAGGGAAATTTGTCACTTAATCAACTAATGAAAAGAGGAAAACAAAAAACATTAAAACCCACTAGATCAAAACTTACATTATGTAACTTTTTACTTTGCTTCTTGATGTTTAAAACTTTTTTTAAGGTGAGGAACTATGTGTATATTTGATTAACCATGATTTTGTTGATTAGAAGAAAGCGATTTACCATATTTCAGAAAGAATTCAAGATCGTTGTTAAAAACTCCAAGAACCACTTCTTTCTTGCTACATCACACTCTGTATTACAACGATCCCCAACATACAGTATATGTGTAGATTCAGAGATACTGTGACTGTCAGAAAGATACTGAGGGCATACAACTGAGTAAAGCTGGAATACTGCAAAGCTAATAACTTACAGTGGTGATTAGTGTTTGTTGGTGACGAATTTACACCGTCCCTGCCTCACCTACTCAGTTTGACTATTTTTGAGTGTTAAACTATTGGTAATTAATACCTTGAATTAATGCTTTTTGTTCTTCTACACGATTGTTGCTCGTTTAGTTATGTTAAATGTTGAATATTTAATCTTCTAGAGAAATATCTACACTTTGGATCCATGTTTTCAGGGTCTTTAAAGAGGTTATGCTCAAAATAAATGGCTTAGTATTTCATGTTGTCTGACCCAGTCGATGGTAAACATGTTTCTTGCTTTTCCAAACAGCAACACTCCAATGCAGCATTTAAAAGCCTCCCATTATACAGAGGGGCAAGGTGGGACAATCATTCAAATGGAGCGCTCTTTTGGACACTCTTTCCTCGAAGGCATTCATACTGTTGCAATCATTTGTACATATGAAAAGGCAATCATCAGGCGTGACACGAACATCCATAAAGTTATTGCGGGTGCTGCGTAACAATAAGCTGTGCAATCAAAATGAAAAAAGTACCCACACACAGCTGTAGTATCTTGTTCCCACTTCTTCACAGAGTTGGCAGTGTTTCAACCACAAATGGTTTTCCTCAGGTGAAAGTGTGAGCAACCTTACACCACCGTGATGACATGTCACATCTCATTTGCTAATTGGGTTGCATGTAAAAACAAAGTGGCTGATTATCTCACCTCTGAGTGGTCACAGATAGCCCAGTTCTCAACTCCACCTTAGTGTGTGTGTATCTGGTACACTAGATACAGATGCACAAAAAGATAAAGACAAATACTGCATATGAACATACTTGAATGTTCAGTACAGTATTTAAATTATGGGAAATGTATACAAACAAGCAACAGGTTGCATAAATGCTAGACGTGCTTATGTGAAGGACCTTCACACCTGTCCATAGTGGGTGTGAAGTTTTGATTTTCTGTTTAGCAGAAATAGTCAGACACTGTCATTCTCTGTGCCAACATTATAAAGCTGTGGGAGGAGGGGCTTTCAGACACTGTTCAAACATCCACAAAGTGCTTTGGTTGAAACATACGGATGTCTTTAATCTTCCTCAGCCTCTATTCCCAGTTTACTCTAATTGTGTCTTATCTTTGCCTCAGAATTTTTACATATTTCTTTCTCGCCAACCATTCCTTTCCTGCCTTCATCCCCTTCTTGCTTTGATGCTCCTCCCCATTTTTATCTCTTTTCCCTGCCTCATTCCCCCCGGGCCCCATCTGTCTGAACTCTGTCCATTTCCACTGCTGACCTCATAAAGACGAAAGTAAGAGGATTCCACTCTCTACGGTGTCAAACAGAATCACGTTGCAGCCCTATATAGGATAAAGAGCTTAGATATTAAACATATTACAGCTTCAGAAAAACTGTATGTGATGTCCACCCTGTTGTTGTAAGCTTTTTCTTGATTTATGCTTTCCTGCAAAGTGTGACTCTCATCTAGAACGTACAGAAGCTCGTGTGTCTGGTGCTGTGCAGCCTGTTAGATCATTAATTTATTCATGAGGAAGCACAGCATTACAGACAGAATTTAAAAAATATATATCATATGGATATATGTGTGTCCTGCAGTATGTCACATGGTCTTTTCTGCCAAGAGGCTGATAGGATTTTTTTGTTTTGTTTTCCGATACCTCAATTTAATGAAAAACTCAAAAGACCAGACCGGTAATCCCTGACAACAGGCACGCAATCCCTGATTTGTGATGTTGAGCATGCTGCATTGTAAACAAATCCAGACAGCATACCAAGACAACAAACATGGGAAAGATCTATTAAGCTGTGCAAGGTCATTGCCCTTGAGAACGTGGTGGTTTTTCTCCCACTCGTACAGAACGACTGTCCATTTTAAACCCAGTTATATGAATAGATGAAAATTTCCGTTCAATATGAAGAGGTTAATTTGTTGTGAAAGACGCGTACTACCATTTTGTCTCTTTTTATAGACAGAAGTAAAACTAAACTACTCATTTGTGCTGCGGCAAGAGTATAATTTTAGCCGTGTTGAGTAGTTACTGTAGCAGCACAGGATATGGTTTAGCTAAAAACAATTCACGAGTGCTACAGTGACCCTTCAGTGAACTGTCGAAAGTGCTTCTTCACCCAAATTGAGCAACACAGATTACTTTCAGCGGCTGCAGTGTCATTATGGGTTTGGTTTGATTTGTTTTGTTAATGTTCACCCCGGCTAAGGAAACACGAGCCAGTCCATGCTTCTCCTTGGATGTTAAAGGCGGAGAATGCATGTGTCCCGGCAGAGAACCCCAGTGTGTCTGTTAGTGGTCTGACACTCTGACTCACTGAGAATTTGATACTCCTACAGGAATGACTGTGGTTACTCTGTGCAGTTTGCCACCACACACACTTGTGTATACACTCTCATCCCTTCCCACTCTCTCACTCATGCCCTCTCTTACAGATAACACCCCACCAATCTGCCTTTATTCATTTCCATGGCTGTTCTCATACATCGACCCCATCCTCCTTTACACTCTAATTTTAACACCCTTCCTTTAGCATTCAGCATTTGCAATCAATGTTATTTATTGTGATAGAAATTAACTTGGCCTAATCGACACAACCCACCCACCCAGAGAGAAACCCTAAACGTGCTTGTCTCTATTAAGTGTCTCCTAATGAAAATTCTCTGGGTAAGGTGGTGAGTGGAGCGACTTGTTGGGTATACCACAGCGAAATGATGATGAGGTTTTCTGCAGAAGACTGGCATTGATTTGATCCCCAACGCACGGTTGCATAACTGAAAACTGCTGCTGGTGTACATACTCATTATTGGTGTACATACTTATTGATTGTGAAATCACAAAACATGGGCAAAGTTGGTTTTGCAGCAGTGTGGCAGCCTGTTTTTATTCTCCCAGTATAAATGATCTCTTCTTTGAATCACACCTTCTGTTTTCTTATAAATATTTTTTTCAGTCTTCTAAAAGTAAGAATCAACAAGGAACCAGTGAGAGAAGATTGTCACTCATGAGAAAGCTGGTAGGTAGGATTTTAGGATTTCGCTGCCAGTTGGAAGCTTAGGCCAGATGAGTTTCCCAGGAAGATAGAAGCACAGTAGCACACATACACACAAATACTCACACATAAATGTGTGTGTGTGTGTGTGTGTGCACAGACCACTTGAGCTGCTGGCTGACAGTGATTATAAACCTTAGGAATATCTCCCACGTGTGGCCTCACGCAGCTATGGAAGGCTGCACACCCTCCAAGTGATCTAACCTCCTGATCCTTGATCCTATTGCCATGGTAACAATCAGTAGTTACCCCCCTCCATTCCCACTACTCAGATGTGACTTGTCAGGCACTATTCAGGATGTGGATTGCCAGGCCGTAAGCCCAGCATGTCTCCAGCAGAGGTAGAATAGAACCAATCAAGGAAATGGACCAGCTCCGCCAGATGCCACTTATTATTAGCATTACCTCCTTTGCACTCCTACATGTGCATCTATACAGCTACTTATTTATTTGTACCTCTTGATCATAACGCATACTTCACCCAGCTTCAGTAAACAAGAAACAAGAGTTCAGTTCTCTCTTTCTGATAAATGCATGTGGAAACCATGTTTTTGGCTGTGATGCTGCCTAGAGAAAATCACTACAGGACTAACTTTAGCCAGAGCTAATTCTGTGATGCACTGATGGTTGCTTACCACTGACTGATGTGAACGATTGTACAGTATACTTACAAGGTTGGTAACAGCTAACAGGGGAACACGCAGAGATGAAACGCTACATGCTCTAAAATGCTGTTGCCCGACTCTGCTATAGTGCTACCCCAGGAGACCATTATGTGCTCTCTCAGTGCTGTAAATCCGCACAGGAGAAGTTTTATGCAAGAACCTGCGATAGATGTGGAAGTTTCTGGGATCGTTTGCTACACTACTCAGGGAATGGGCTGTTCTTTTGGGGATGCGAAGAAGGCTTTGATGTAGTAGTATTTCCAAAGTGGTGGATCTGCTGTTTCTGTTTTGCCCGTGTTGTCATGTCATTAGGGGAAATCATTTGTAGGTGTTCTTGAATAATTTTACCTCTAAGCTTTCATGTCAGATGCTTCTTGCTAAGCTATATCTTATCTCCCCTGAGGAGCTGTTTAACAATTAGTTACCATAGTGCAACAGCAGCACCCACAAGACTCCTCCATTAGAATATCATCCATTCTGTACAGGAAAAAGCAGTATTTGTGGCATCACCATTGGATTTAAAACAGTCTCAATTTTTATGGTTATTTATAGGTATCTTTTATGAACCAGTCTGTCCACAAACTGTTGCATGGATGCCACAACTGTGAGATGTGTTGTTTAGTGCACAAATAATTTTTCCACTTTGCAGTTATCATCAGTGCATGAGACAAAGGGATTGAGAAACTGACAAGACAGCTTCCCGCTTGAGTGCACACAAGAAAATGCTTTTAATTAGTTTAAACATAGCAGGGTTGATCATGACATCAGCAACTTGGGAAGTTAAGCACAGTCTTTACTTTCCTCTGTTATTTGATGAATACTGTGCAAGAACAAAGAAGCGCACATTTCCCTCGTCTGACTGTACCATCCTTTTGATTTGAGTCTAATTGGGTGCACGTTAGCCTCTGGTACAACAGATAGAACTAATTAGGCTCTCGTGCGTGTAATTAAAACAATGTGCCATGGCCATGCTTCCAGCAGGGTATGTATTTAACAAAAGCAATTAAGAATTTTATCACCTGGAAAGATCTTTTATCCATTTTTATCTGAACATCAGGACCATTTGTGTTTGTTTTGAAGACAAAGGCAAGTCTGTCCTTTGCCACCGTCTTCTGCCTCTGAAAGGGACTCTATGGTGACGCTGGAGCTGTGGAGAATTATGTTTGATCCTGGGAGGCTGGCACTTATCAGGAGTGTTGTGATATGGGGGGCTCAGTAGCCTCCTCTGAGACTTCTCTTCATTTTCCCTCACTCTTTTTATATTCTCTACTCCTCCCTTCTTCCCTCCCTTGCCATTAAACCCTGTATTAAAGATTCATATGGTACCTACAGTGTATTCTGAATACACTACGCCCCTCCTGCCGCTCTCCTCTTCTCCTTGTTCATTCTGCCCTCTACCTTCTCCCCTCACACGTTACCCACTCCCCTCATATCAGTGAATTCCCACTAATAAGGATACTTACAGTAAATCCTCCCAACTCCCCTTTCCACAGCGGATTAGCGTTCTCACCCTTGGCGAAGAGAACAATCAGTTGAGTGGGGCAAAACAAAAGACTTCCTTGTTGGTGATGTGCTGTTTTGGATCCCGGAGCTTGTTTTCTGTCTTTCACTCTTGTTTTTTTGTCTTTTTTCTCTGGCTAAGAGGAAATCTTGTATGATTTCTCTCTCTCCTCACCTCTCATTCCTCATTACTAGTTAGGCCACTCATGCACGGATGCCCATTTGATGACAGGATTTGTCTTACATTAATAAATTCCTAAGTCTGGCTGAAGCTAATGCAGTCCTTCAGACCGAATTCAATGTAACAGATGCTACTAGTCATTTCTGCTGAAGTAAATACAAGTTTTCAGAGGACAAATATCTTTTCCCATCACTCTCCTCATGCATTCCCCTCGCTAAAAAACCAATAGGAGAGACAACAAACTGTATATAAATGATAAATAGCTGATACAGGCATTTACCCATCTCTGTCTTAACTCACTCTATCACACGTAGAAATGAGGCAGCTCACTAGCCCCACCGGAGTCTTCTAGCAATTAGGCAAGTGCCAGAAAAAACACATTAATCTAGCTATTATATCTTGCCTTGTTAATTTATAGTTGGGTTGGAGAAGCTCAGTCATTAATTGGCTGTGTTGGATGACACACAGTGAAATTACATTTGCATAGATCATTTTTAAATTGCCACCCAACATCCAGCTGGGAGCAATGCTGAGAATAAACCCCTTGGTTTTAAGTGTTTGCTTGTTTGACGGCAGTTTAGTGATGAGAGAGAGCAGGCATGGAGAAAAGGTGTCTGGGAGAAGTCGGTGGGAGCTGCAGGGCGTTTAAGCTGTGCTTTGCGGAAGCCATCTCGCCTACGTCTCCATACAAGCAGAGAAATTGGCTGTACTCAGCAGACCAGGACGGAGATAGCAAGTGGCAGGGGGCAGAGGGGGTGGCAGGACAGGCGCCCAAGCAGGAGGAGAGGGGAGGGCAGGAGGGGGAAGTCTATTCCAAAAGGACTCTTGAGTTTCATTCCAAAAATTGAATCGTCAATTTCCATTCAGTCGACCACTCTGCAGGATTGGAAATGAATGAGTGTCAAGGCGCTGGTTGTCCTGGAAATAGAGGTTAGCCCTGTAGTGAAATTCAATGGCAAAAGCGTGGGTGGGCTGGGAGGGAGGAGTGGATAAGTGCTAGAGGAGAAAGAAAGGTGGACTGGAATCAGAAGTGAAATTGAAAACAGGGCCTGACCTTGGCATGCTCCGTTTTGCGATGGCCCGGGCGATAATTCCTCTGGCTTGAGCCGCACAGACTGGCAGCTTTGGTGAGACTGAATCCGAGGGAAGAGATGGCTGTAATTATCAGCAGAAGGCTCAGGAGATAAAGAGACTGAATTGTAGGCTTCACTGGCAGACATCAGCACTATCTCACACTCAAACTTAATGCTTGTCACCAGTCATGGCTGGCGCATGTGGATGCGTGTATGAGGGTGTCCACGTCTTTTTGCAGAAGCGTGCTGTGTGCGTCAATGTTACCCCCTGCCAACATAAATCCAGACTTTGATGTTTGGCCCCCTCCACCCCACCACATCTGAAGTCTGGATGTGACAGAATGTCACCGCACTCACCTGACATGAAAGACACAGTGGCACCTTTAGAGACGAGGCGCAGATGCTATCGCTGACACGCCTCAGCTACACCACACGACCGGACCGTAATACCACCCTGCTGCTTATCAGACCATCTGCAACTTGATTAAAGCAGCTTATTTTTAGGTTGGGGGGGGGAGCTAATTCCCTCTGACCTTTGTGCGTCTGCGTTTGATTAGAAATGGTGATCAGAGGAGGACAGCGCAATTAATCAAAAACTAAATAAATAACAAAATGTAATCATAGCCATTCATCAGGTGAAAGGTTCATGTGTAGATATGAATCACATCATTGCTCATGATGGGAGGGGTATAAAAGTATATATTTGTCCTTAAGTATAAAGTAGCATGGAATGGAAATACTTAACTTTAGGATTAAACTTCAGGAGCAGTACTTGAGTAAATGTAATTAGTTACACTGTACCATTGTACTTTGACATGGTAGCTCTCAGTATAGAGGTTTTGATTCTGAGCCAAGGGAATAATATTCATTAGTCTCTGAACCGTAGTCCAGGTAGTGTCTGCCTTTTAAGTATCTCAGTAATAGGTAGAGTCAATTTTTTCTAATACAGAGAGTCCATTTTTCCAGGATTACAAGGAGTAGTGGGTGGATGGAGAAGAGGGGGGGGGTGATGGGGTGGATTTCTACGTGCCGTTCATGCCAATAAGCATCCAACAATCACTGCAGCTCCAGCTCCTTATAGCAGCCTCTTGGGGAACAGAGCAATCATGGCTGTGAAAAGGTTGTAGTCGGGACGGGATTTGGGGATGCTTGGTGAATTTTTTTTCTTTCTTTCTTTCTATTTTCCAACAAAGTTCATTTTGTTGTGTGTGTGTGCGCGTGTGTCACAATTCACAGAGTAAACAATTAATGATTAACAGAGAAAACAAAGGTGCTAAAGTTTAGAATGAAAAACAAACGCAGCGAATGTACAGTATAGTGTGTGTGTACCCACTAGGATTTAAAAAACAAAAAAAAAGCATAAATTGCAATGATCAACATACATTTTTTACATTTTGCTCTTTTTGTTTAAGTGACTTAAGTAATTATAATCATTGATGTTCCAGCCAAGCCAGTTTTATTTACAGTATAGAGTCAAAAATTTGGCTGAATATCTGTACACGACTCCCTCTATCCTTAGATTCAGATGATGACCAGATGATGACAAAGTAACACATTCTTTTTCACACACAAACACCTCTTTACCTGTCAGACAGACTTAACACATTGGTCTTAGCAGGGACACAGCAGTGGAGAGTAGGGAGGCTGGCAGTCTGAGTGGCAGCACCACCGATCATCTCTACGATTTCAAACTTAATTAACCTGGGCTTCGCGCCACCCGTCTACCGGCCCGTCAGCGGTGAGTGCCGGTTCACTATCTCCTCTGAGATCTATGGTGATGACGGGAGCAGACAGACAGGGAAAGGGGTGAGACAAGACAGATGGGAAAACTGTCCCACTATCATCACATAACTTAGCCTACTATTAAATTACAATTCCAGCCTGTCACAACTTGTGCCATTTTCATTGTTTTTTTTCTATGGGATAGGATAACGCTGTACTCACCAAATTAACTACTGAGATTTATGAAGAGTTTACTTTGAAGTCTTTTTTGAAGCCCATTAATATGATTTTCCTGCTAACTAACTCTGCGCTGAGCAGTTACAGTGCAACAAACCCACAAACAGAACCTCAGTTGCCCCCTGCTCACTTGCTCCCCAGAGGCCTGACTCAGACTGACTGCCTATCTGATGGTCTGAGCTCTGAGAACACAAAAGTGCAGATTTAACCATGTCGACAGACATGGGGGAGGGTTGTGTACTCACAAGGGCCTGCGCTGAATCCCACAACCACCAAGGAATTTAAAAATACCTCTGCTTTGCTGGTTCTCATGCATGCAAGAGGGGAAACCAAGACAGAAGATTGATCAGTGACAGTGTTTTCTCATTCCTTCAGTCTTTTTTCATCCCTTGCTTTTTAGGTTATTTCCTTTGTTGGCGTTTTCACAAAGTCTACTGTAGAAATCTTCTCTCTTTCTGACATCCTCCTTTCCAAACTCCTTTCTTTCATCCTTTTCTGCCTCTTCTCCCCTCCTCAATCGTCCTGTCTGTCTGGCCATCTCATTTAAGTCAGTGACATTTGATGTGAAGTGGAGCAGGCCTAAGAGCTTACAGCCACTGACTCATAAAAACACACATGCGCATGGAGGACTTGATGTGGAGGGAAAGGTCAGGCCTGGTCTCCGAGGGCCTAATCACCCACTCTCATTGAGTGGCTTGCTCACTCAGTCACACTTGATTGAGTGTGTGAGTGTGTGTGTGTGTGAGAAATGTGATCACGGGTGTGACTTTCTCGGTGTGTGTAGGCGAGTGAGACTCTGCGAGAGGGATAGATTGCACCTCAGTGGTGATTGGTGTGTGAAAAGTGTGTTTATCAGAAAATGTGCTCTCTTGACTCGTGAACGTACGATTAGCAGATGACCGCTTTGGGTCAGGTGACACACACATACAAATATGCATGCAAACACACACGCAATCCTCTTGCCCGAACATGTGGTGTAATCAGCAGCTTTATCAGGGGAACTGTAGGGCTGTAACAGGCTCATTAACTTCTCCCTGAGCCTTTTTTTAGAGAGGGAATTGGCCAAGTTGAGTGGGCCGCACTTCTGTGTACCCCCTCTTAATACAGTCTATTCTTGACACTATATTTGTGGAAAGTGATTTTGCATGAGTGCATTTATGTGTGACGTTCCTCTTTACCTCAAACATCCCCCTTTATCATGTTTTTGTGCTTATTCCCTCATTAGTGGACATTCAGTGCCACAAATTTGAGCTTAGTTTGGAGCAGTCTCGCAGAGAAGGGCAGCAGGGATTAAGTATTAAAGAGCCTCAGCTGCTATGGGGCTCCGGTAGCTCAGCGTTCGGCCACTGAGGCCTGATAATGGTGTTTGTTTAGCCATTAGTCAGGCCCTGCTTAGCGGTTCTCTCCCCTCTGGCTGCGGCAGCACTGATAGATGATGGATGAAGATTGCAAGGGTCGACATATGAAGGGTTGAGGGTTTTGGAGTGATTTCGATAGCATCAAGAACATTAGGTGGAAGTGTGTGACACAAAGTAGAAGTGGCAGTGATAGTCCAAGCTAATTTGGTTTTTCATTAATATTGTGAGATACAGAGGAAGCTAGAAGGTGCTCTTGTGTTATGAATTGAGGTTTTGTGTTGAGGCATACGTACGTTTTATCAGAGTCGGCCCTTCCTGTGATTAGTTTTCATCATCCAACTAATTAAAAAGTAGCCCAGTCTGTTTCCTTCTGCACAACCAGCGGAAACTACTCCTTCTCCCCCGAAAGCTATTTAATTTTATGAGGTATTTTTTGCAGCTCATTTAGCCATTACCTTTAAAGCTCCAAACATGACCTTTTCTCCATATGCTGGAGAGAGCTGACTAATCTTTAGGCCATTACCTGATAGCTGCTAGTTATTACTGAAAGCTCGAATCTTTGTAGGCCTCAGCTGACGTTTATATCCCTGCCATCACAATGCTCAGTCACCATCCACACATTTTGACTCATCTTGACAAGTGACAGGCACCTGCCAGTTCGCACAAAGGAGCTATTGAGACTCAGTCAGCAACGTGTGTGTGTGTCTTCCTGTCTTTCTGTCTCCATCATCTCTCATTCCTCCTACCTCCTTCCTTGAGGTTACTTCTCTCTCTCCTTAGATTCTTACAAGTCTGGTCGGAACCAGAGAGATGTCCTAGACAAGGATATACTCATTTTCTTTCTTTTTAAGAGTAATATTGGAGATTGCCTATTACTCACTTGCTCTCAGTGTTAAGCTTGACTCCATTCATGTTGAAAAATACACCTACCAACGTGTGTAAAGCTCACTAATTAACATGTTGCCTTTCATTTGCTTGATGTGCAAAACGACGAAGTGTAAAAAACCCAACTTATGGTTTAGGGGCTGTTACTTGCTATAACACAACAGATGATTGTGTATCTGTCACAATTTTTGTCCCTGTGAGTCGAATCAGTTTTGCACTATGCATCTGCCAACTCACACTATAGCCAAGGCCCGAAAGTTTTCAAATAGTGAACTCAAAAAGCTAATTCTCACTGTTTTTCAATGTTTGCATTAAGCACCAAAGATGTAAAATGCTAATTACTGAGAATTGGAGGTGCTGGCAGAGGTATTTCTGTTACACTGAACAGAAATAGGTTTTTTAGTATTTATGCTAATCTAGGACAAACATGTTCTGATTCTAGTTCCTTCTTAGGCATGGGATATATGTCACTCTGCTTATCTCACTCTTGGAAAGATGGACACATGGATATATTTATCAAAATGCTGACCTATTCGTTTTAAGCCAGATCAACTTCAAACACACACTGGTTACAACTCCTTGTCCGCTGTTCATGTGAATTCCTCTAAGAGGGCAGGCGAGCAATCAGTCAACATAAGATCTGTATTCCCCTTGAAACCCAACGAAAGCTGGGCACTGAGACTAAACCACATTACAAGATACCTTCATGGCTCATTGGCGTTTATGCTGGTGAAGTGAAATCATTATAACCAATAAGGTGTGTAATGGATTCCTTCCCAGCAGTCAGTCTGCCTGCCTGACTTCTTAATTGTTGCTGCATGTGTGTTGGAACGTGAGTGCGTGCTGTATGTAAGTGGAAGGTGCGTTGGGAGCACAAGATTGCCTCAGGGTGGTTTACAGAAGAGGGAGAAGCTGCCCTCCTAATAGAGGAAGCAGGGATTTAAATCTCTGTGTTTGAGGAAGCACTGAAACTGCTGAAGTTCCCCTGAGCAAGACAGCGAATCAACATTACATCTTCTGAAAAAGAACAAAAGGTTGAAGTCTGACAGGAGCAGTGTAATTCCACATAGCAATCAATTAATATGTCACAAAGAAATGAAAGTATGTGTAGTATGTCCTGAAGTAAGTGTATTAATCGATAAAGCTGATGAATGGAATATTTATTAACATTTATAACTATTGATGTTGATTTGTTTTAGTCAGTAAGCAAAAATTAGAGGTTTTATTTGATTTTGAATTTAGTAATTTTAACTTAAAACCTCAGACAAAACGAGCAGTGGAGAAACCCAACTTTACAGACTAAACAGTCAATTTATTTTGCATTTCTACTGTGTGTGTGAGCATTTTTCATATGCACTTACTCACTTCTCAGCATATCTGAGTGAGTCTAGTTGATTAGAGAGCTTGTGTATGCATGCCTACCCCTACAACTGTTTGTGTGTATTAGCAACCATCTCAATGTGGCAGTGATGCTGGAGGAGCCTTTGGCTGCTGAAAGTAGCTTTTCTCCATCAGGCCAGGCCATTTAATCAGGTTCCCCACATCCGCCAGCTGTGTCCACACAGCAAACAGCCACTCTGTCCTGCTGGAGAGCTGCAACATCCAGCTGGGGGTGGGAGAGGCCAGTTAGTATTGGGAGATTAGTCCAAGCTGCTGCTGTCCAGACAGAGAGAGGTTGCATTTGTGTGTCTGTTTGTTTGACAGACAAACAGAGATTGAGAGATTATAAGAGACACTGAGGTCAGCTGCAGAGAAAGGTATGAGGCAGAAAAGTCTAGTTGTGAAGTGTGTCTGTGTGTGTCCCTGCACATTTAAATCTGTGCTCTGCTCAAGTAGTTTGTATGTGTGTGCCTGTGGTTTAGTGCTCAAGTGTCCAGCTGGCAGAGGGGAGATAGCAAGAGCCTTGAAAATGGTGACGGAGCGTTAAACAGACACACAAACAGCCTATCAGTCCTAATGAGGAAAAGTGCTGTGCCTAAAAGGATGGTGTGTGTGCGTGGGTTATGCTCACACCTCCTGACTCCTTGGTCATACATCACAACAGACAAACAGACACAAGAGGCCAGACACATGTAGGCACATGAGAAACACAAGCACACAGGCGTAAGAACTAGGACACGCACACGTGGTCGAATAGGAGAGCAAAGTGTGATTCACGCCCTCCTTGGGTCATGGGCCAACTTTAAAGGTGTTAGCATATTTAGGCCAAAGCAGCTGGATCCCACTGAAATGGACCAGGCCATCAATTCTCCGCTCATGCCTGCTGCCCTGAATACAATGGCTGGGTTGGCTGCTTTGGTGAGCGTGGTTCTCCCAGTCAGTCAAATTGAAATAAATGAACTGCCAACCCTGACGGCAGGGTAATTGTTCATATGGAAATTGGATTGCCGTCGTCACACAGGCCTCCCATTGCAGCTTGTGAAACAATTTCACTGTAAGGATGGGACAAGAGCGTTTGCATGTCAAAAAAAAAGAATGCAGGATAGGAGAAAAGAAAGAATGAGTTCTCCACACTCTCCCACTTCATGTTTCATCTTTAACAATGCCGCTTGTTCTGCCTATCCTTCTCTCAGTGGCATCACAAAAATAAAGGACAAGGATCTGCCCCTCATTTCCGGCTCCTTGTATAGCTCATAACCCACATTGTCATGTTGCCTTGTATACACTTTATCAGGTCTTTTCAGAACCCTACACGCTGCAAGAGACATGAGAAGATTTGCTTCAGAGCATTAACCCCTGGCTCACCTCTCCTTCCCCCTCTCTGCCCAGTCCAGAGGCCTCTAGGGACATGCAAGTAATTTAATAGAAGTTCACTTTTATCAGTGTATAACACTGAAAGCAGCTTCACTGGGAATCCACCCCCTACATCAATGCCAGACCCTGGCATCTGTCAAAGCCAGCTCTCCGATAAAGAAAGTGCTGAATATGAGTGATCACAGTATGTGGTGATATCCTATTATGTTTTCAGGGTTGGGTGTCTCTATTTTTTATTTATTATATCAGTTTTCTTTCCATATCTGCTTAATGAGTGAGAGAAGCAGTCATGCTGATTCAAAACCTGCCAGGTCAGCAGTTGTGTGTTTGTGTGTGTGATCTATTTAATCATTGCGCACACATTTCCCACCCATCTCGTTTTCCTTTCTCTCCTTCGCGATTATTTGCTTCCCCATGCAGGCACGATTGCACACTTTCTCCTGGTAGGTGTCATCCCAGAAAAGGGAGATGTGGGTGTTGTGTGGCAAGAGGATTTGGCCGAGAGGCGTGAGGACTGCCATGCTGGGTTTTAGTGCCCCTGTGTCAAAGAAACACAGCGCAGCAGTTTGAAGAGAAGAGTGTCTGTGTGTGGTCAGAGTGGGATTACCTTGTCAGCACTTCAAGCTGCGCTTGTGCACGTATCTCTAAGCCTATGAATCTGTGTGTGTTTGTGTGCACACCTGCCATTTTTCAATTATCGTTCCTCTGCTGAGAGCTGCTTTCCTGTCCAGGCATGTCCTAACTTGTGGAAGCAGGGTGAAAGGGATGGTGCTATAGTTGTCAACAAAAGGAGTGTGTGCACGTGTGTGATGACTGCGAGCCAACAAAGAAACACACACTTTATGTGCTACTTTCAAGTCTGTGCATGCACTACTTCAACACTTTATCTCTTAATGTTTATTTTTCCTTCAATAGCAGGATGTGATGATTCTCTGAATTAAATCACGTCTATGCAATTTGTTCATTTTTCTTCTAAGCTACATAATCAGCGTTACACCACACCACAGCGTTCTGCATTGACTCTGACATTTCTAGTCCAGTAGAAGGGCTCGTCTGTTGCTGGTTTTAGAGTGTAGCGATAATGTGACATAATCCTCAACATTTTGCCCATTTTTGTCTCTATCGCTTTTTTTCTCTGCTCATCAAGTGTTGCAAGACAGAATGAACAAACCTGTCATATATCAGTTGTTTCAGCCTGGTGAATTATTGAATGATTAGCATAATCCCAACCCCTACATTGTTATATAAACTGGCTTCCTGTTCTTCATTTGTTTTCATTTACAACATTGTCAACAAATGGCAAAATTTCTCAGTGTCCCCTGTTGTCAGACAAACTCCTCAGTCAAAAATAGGTGGTGACCACATCTTTTTTAATTTAGTTTATATTTTGAGTATGAGAGAATCTGTTCATACATGTCGTTCTTGTATGAGGTCTGACAAGATGCATTATGTTGTGAGAACTGGGAAACTAAATGTTTTGCAGGTAATTAGCTCAAGAACTACCTGTTGTTATTGCAACAGAGTTATCGCATCACTGTGGGGTTTGCAGTGTTTTAAGAAGCTTTTAACAAGGAAGAAACATATTGTGTACTGTGTCTGAGCTGTGAGTCCCCAGTGAGCAGAGCTGCACTGTTAAAAGCTACCGATTCAGCCGGTGACATAACAATTCAGTTTAAAGATTCAGCATTCAAAATTTTCAGCAACATGTTGCTTGTTACCACAAAGCAACAAGCAGTGCTTGCAACTATAATGTGATGGGTTGTTATTTGTAATCTGAGGTCAATCCTGTGATGATCATCAAGCAGTTTTAATTTAACAGACGTGTCATTCACAGGATCACATTTTTCAGATGTGCTAGATTCATAAACACATAATGCATAACATTATTGTTTATCCCAGGACATCGGATGCTTCATTAACTGTAGGCTGATGCAGCACACTGCCTCTAAATTTAGCAGCTTTTTATTTATTCAGAATAGCTGTGTGCCGGATGGTATGCTCAGTTGCCATGTTCTCTTACAGCAGCTTAGAGACTTCTTGAGAAAGAGAGGTGGTCTGGTCTGGGGAGAAATGGGCATCATTCCACCTGTGTCACCCCCACCAGACGTCTGCCTCTCTTCAACTCTTTGAAGCCTCTTTAATTCCAACGTTCAGGATTAAAGCCATGAAAAAAGGATGAAAAGTGATAGAGCGACAGAAGGAGACATCCTAGGAGAGAACTGGCTCCTTTGAAATATGTTAAGAATTTCGTTTGCACTGACCCACAATGCAGCATCTAAGGGAAATTTGCGTGACACTTTTTTTCAGATCGGGGGCTGGCTATAGGATTTGCATGAATAGGACTCTTTGAAGTCATGGATGTAAGAGGAACTGGAGTTTTCTGAAACCTAAATGAGCACCCCTAGACAATTGCCCTTGCCTTGTACATCACAGTCTGAGAAGGTTGCACTGTTTGATCAGAAGTCAAAGGAATCGAGTCATTTTCTGTCACAGAAACCACTGACATAATGCACCTTTTGTGGAGTCTCTCTGTGCGGTCTGTGTCATGGCCGTGTGAACCAATAGAAATATGGTTATTACAGTTTTGAGTGGACGGCATGCAGTGGAGGTACATGAAGATAGTAAGTCATGCTTTAGTTATTGTTCACATTTACAATCACACTGAATATTTATACAACATGGTCTTCCTCGTTGTGTACAGAGACAAAAATAACTCTGCAAGAACAAGAAAACAGCTGTCAACAGCAGACAGTTTCTTAGATGCATAGACCTACTGTAGTGTTTAATTTATATTGAATGTACAAAAGCTGCTGATTAAGTTCCAGCACGATGGATTTTCCTGTCAGGTGTTTCCACATATAGCAAAACGGCACTTTGAATGTGACGTGTCAAATTACCTAAGCCTGTCCAGTCAGAAATGTTCCTATCGACACACTGATGAAAATCAGCCTTTTGTGAGCATATGCTGAGCGCAACGCAATACAATGACACAAACTGAAATGTAACGATAATGAAACTGCATTTATGTATATACAGAAACAGGAATCAGCACTTACCAAAGACTGAAAATGAGAACCGCTATGGTTATAAATTTTAATAAACAAGCATCGTGTCAGTTATCACAAGCTTTGCATTCCAGCATTCAGCTCTTTGTAGGTTAAATTGTTTTGGTTTTTTTTCATGTGTTTTTGGTTCAGAACAAGATCAGCTGCATTCCAGTTGTAACGTCTTACAAGTTATTGCCAAAAGGCAGTCCTGTCTGAAATATGCCCCGAGAAAGGCTCTAAAAAGCTCATTTTTACAGAGAAAACATCACTGAGACCACCTCACAGAGGTTCATTTAATTTTGTGATCGTTTTTAAGACAATTCCTCTGTGCCGCTCCCTAAACATGTTGCAATCTTCTCTCGTGCAGTTTGACTGTATTTGCTCTCGCTGTCGCCATTCTGAGACCGCAAAAAACATTTTGCAGCTTGTGCAGTTATTGTGATGCTTCATTGAAAGCATAAAAGTGAGTTATTGTGGCGCCTCTTAATGCTGACACATGCTTGTATTGTCATTCAGCAATGCCGGTGGAAATGTCTTTGTAATTGAAATGTTGTTATTTTAGAACTGAAAATACTGTTCACATTATGTACTGTCCACCCCAGTATAGTGCATGTAAACTTGTTTGTTTTTGTTTTTTTTGTCAACGCCTCTTAGTTAAATCTTGGCAAAACCGCGACTGCCCCTCCCTTTTAATTAAAGCTGTGAAAATCCACCACACACACATTTCTGTCCTGAATAAGCACAGATGGGGATTTTATTGCCCCATTTCGATTTTAATGGAAATATTTAAGGCTATGAATTGAAAAGGGCATGATACATTTACGCAGTGAAATTGGTTGAGGGGCGAGGCAGTAAATGGAAAGTGAAATAAAACCATCAAATCAAGAGGTGGGCACTTGGGAGAATGCAAATGGGAGTTGCCACTGAAATGAACAGGGTCCTCCCTGGGCAACATGTGTAATCAGCGGCGTTCCCACTTAGTTCAGTGAGGGGAAAGCAGGTTAACATGATAAAACGCAGCTCTGTCAAGTGACTTCCTGAAAGTTTCAACGGGGGTTTTCAATTTGACATGTGCCTGTGGATTTGACTGGCAAGAAGGAATAGGAATCAGGATACTGTTGAGAGCGGACGAGCTTGAAACCGCACGTAAACATAGACACGCATTTGCTGTGTGGGCAATAGCTACTTCAAAGCCACCTGCAGTTCCATATTTACCACAGTCTGGGCAAACAGCAGCGAACAAGGACTCCACATGCTCATGCTGCTCAGCAGTACATGACGCTGTCTGTATCTTACAGCGATATCGTGTGATCATGTTTCCTGAGACAAAACGGTGTACTTCCTGAGCACATCTTGCTCGGAGGTGTTGTTGAAAGGGGAGAAGAAAGTGCAAATGAAGTTGGAATGGATCCAAGCTTTTTAAACAGGCTTTTATTATGCTATGGTTTGAGATCTAGCTCATTGCCTTGATCTTTATTCCCCCCCTCACACGGAGCAGTTTTATTTTTTTTATCAGTGATCATTTCTGATATTAAGTCAATTAAATCCAAAATAACACGCCCTTTATAGAACTGGAGCAGAGAGTTGAGTCACACACAAACAGCCGTACTACACACTGTTTACTTTATGCAGCTTTTCATGTAGTTTTATACAAATAACCTAAATACGCAACCTAAATCATGTTTCATTTCCATACATTACAAATAAAAAAACATATTTTCTCATTTACTGTTTGTTTGTATCCACACAGAAGGTTTTGGTTTAACTTAACCAGATTTTATGATATGTCACTGAGATTCCTGTCTCCTCCACAGTTTAATGTACGTGAATGGGATTTAATTTGTGGTTCTCACAGCAATCCAAACACCTTAAACAAAAACTTTACATAATGGAGTCTGTTTGGAAAAAAAAAAGTTCACTAAAAAGATATTAAAAATAGATTTAGTTTTACTGTAAGTTTTTCACACAATGAAAATGCGTAAATGACTTCAGTCTGTGGTTGTATTACTCAGCACATAAATGCAGACACTGTACACATGACCATTACAACAGATTGTATATCGGTGTTATATTTAAGTGTTTATGTTACTACACATGTACTTTTTGTTAAAGATTATTAATGCACTTTAGACATGTGTATTAATAATAAAACACCTCTTTGTGTCTGTTCTGTCCAGAGATGGAAAGCTGGTTCTCCCTCCTCCTCTTTCTCTTCTGCCATTTGACCTCACGAGCCCAAGAGGCGAGCAGCAGCACCACATTCCCATGGTATGCCTCTGAGACCCTCATCAATAATGTGGTCCAGGACCCCCAGACTGGTCGGATCTACCTGGGAGCGATCAACACCATCTTTCAGCTGGGGCCGTCACTGCAACTAGAGGCTCGTGCTGAGACGGGCCCCAAAGAGGACTCCCGGACCTGTACTCCTCCTGCTTCAGCCTGCCAGGACACGAAGCCTATGCCCAACCTCAACAAGCTGCTGCTGGTTCACCCGTCCAACGGTTCACTCATAGTTTGCGGCAGTCGCTACAGAGGCATCTGCTCCCTTCTGAATCTGACCAATGTGGATCAGCAGCTGTATTACAGTGACAGTAAAGGAGAAAGGACTTATGTGGCTAGCATAGAGGACAATGTGAATGTGGTGGCTGTCATGTCGACCTACTCTAAAGAGGGACAGACCTTCAGTGTGTTTGTTGTTGGGAAGGGCTACGGAACCCTGGACAGTACAAAACTGATCAGCACACGAATCCTTCAGGACTTCCGGGACTGGGTTGTGTTTGAAAGCATCATTGAAGCATCTACAGTACAGACAACACCATTTGCTCCCAGGTATCTGCATGACTTCCGCCATGCCTTCAAAGAGGATGGGTTTGTTTATTTTCTCTTCTCGCGGACTCTTGATGGAACAGATACCAAAAATGTGACCTTTATATCTCGTCTTTGCGAAGACGACCAACATTACTATTCCCACACAGAGCTCCAGTTAGTCTGTGGTACAAATAATAGATACAACAAAGTCCAAGCCGCATTCGTGGCTTCTCCCGGAAAAGAGCTTGCACGGGTCATGACTGAATCAACTCTGTACGGAAAAGTCGTCTCCTGGAGCAAAGTTCTGTTCATGGTGGCGAGTCCTGACGATGATGACAACGACTCTGCTCTCTGTATGTACCCACTCAACTCCATCAATGAGAGGCTGGTGGATATCATCACAGCCTGTTACAGCGACTCGGGGAAAATTGGTGGCTATGCTGCTGTAGATATTCCCTACTCAAGTAAAACTGAGGAATTCTGCACATCAAAAATTGCAGTAAGTGCTTCTTTTGTGTCAACTGAAGTTTTTAAAAGTATGTTGTAAATAAATGGGAGGCAGGGATTTGTTTAGAATTCCCTTTGCTGTAATCAATAATGCACATGTGTGTCACTGTTTACTTTAATGTCCCAAAGTCTCAGTAGTTGTTCTGAAGATCCTTTGTATTTTTCCGTCTAAATCTCATTATATTGCCTCTCATATTTTCCTTCCATCCATATCTTTTCCCCAATTCCCTTAACTCATCCAGAATAATACTTATATGGTATTATTCTGGATTATAGGTATTATGGGTATTTATAGACTGTGTAAATCAGACTCTGTAGCCGTGATGAACGTTTTTTCTTTAGATAAAAACATTTACATAATTTTTCACCTAAATCTCCTGTAGATATTCTATGCAAGGATCAAATACTGCAGCTACTATGATGAGTTCTCATGCTGGGTGACGGCAGTGAAATAAATAAACTCGTTGATAAACTCCAATAATAATTTCAGGTTGTCTAAATAAATCAAGTAGCTCTTGAATTTAAACTGAACAGATTTGTGTCTCAAAAATACTACTAGGTGTCTCTCCAACAATACAATAACAGCATCAGCAGTGCCTTAATGCAATGATAAATAAATAAGGCCATTGTTCATCTTATGTGTGATAATATCAACTGATTCTCTTATAAACAACAAAACATTTTACTCCTAAATTCTTATTTAAAAAAAACTATACTTTAGCCTTCAATAAACAATGGTGAGAAATGGTGAGAAAACTGGCCCAATGTTTAACCGAATTGTGCCTTTTGTTTTAATTTTGAGTTAATGAAATGCAATAATTTCGTTTTTTACTATATTTTATCCCTTTACAGAAAAATACATTGGAAAACTTCAAGTGTGGTGCCGACTTCCTGCCTTCCCCTCTGGCCAGCAAGCCAAGATTTGCCTTAAAGGCAAATGCGTTGTTGACAATGCCGGGTTCCCTGACCGCTGTGGCTGTCGCTGTGGAGAATGATCACACTATCGCCTTTTTGGGCAACAACAAGGGAGATGTCTTTAAGGTGGAGTTGTTTTCTGATGCTTTTCTCTACCCTTTATCTCAAATTTGAACCTGAGGGAAGAATGACTGAGGAATTAAAAACCTTATGTTTAATTAAATTAATGTTTTGTTGTCTGTCCAGGTACACCTGACCACAGAGCCATATGTGTACGGCAAGATGCCTGGTGTCACTATACGAGAGAAGGTCAACAAGAATCTTTTCTTTGACCTTAGTCACAGCAACCTCTACATTACCACAGAGAAAAAGGTTTGTATGTTCTAGCCTTTTTCTGTCCTATATACAGTTACATACAAATGTTTGGACCCGCTTGACAAGATATTTTCATGAATTTTTTAACTGAGAAGTTGCAAAAACAGCCTCTGAAGGATATGAACCAGCAAATATTAAAGTTACTTGGTAGGTACAAGGTCAATAACACAAATGTGATGTAAAGTGTGATGTGATTCGTATATACTGAATACAGGTCACCACACGCACCATGGTCATGCACTGTTCCACTGTGCAGCAATGCTTGCTCAAGCACAACCTTCAGTTTTATGTTCCATATCCTAGAAGATTACAACTTTTGCACACAACTGCACATAACGTGACTGCACAGAGGCATTCAGGCACAATTTTGAAACACAGATACACAAAACCGAAAATAAAACTGACTCAAAGCCTAAAGAAACAATACTTTGGCTTGTGGTTATGATAGTTACGATTCAGTAAGCGCTACTACAGACAGCTCTCTTAGTTAAAATAGAAGCATATCTTTCACCTATCAGCCAGAAAAACAACTGAAAAACATTCTGTGTAGACATGGTTTAACGGTTCCTTCTAGAGTAGCTCCTCCTCCTTTTACTGACAATTTTTTCTCAATAACACAGAAAAAGACACTATTAGTCACACACTGTCTGACCAAGTTTTTAGCACAAGGGAAGTTGATATATTTCCCTCTGTCTTAAAAGGGAAATATGATTAGATTTTATAGAAAACAAAACTAGTTTTTGTAATTAAACACATAATAACTAATGTTTTGACCGTATTCTTTATTTATGGTACAAAGTGCAGGAAGAACCTGGAGGAATATGGAGATGGTAAAACTAGATAAACTAAAATGTAAAAATATTTAATTACATGTAAAAGTTTGTATGGAAAATGTTTACTGAAAAGCAAATTATTAACATTATGGAGAAAAGTGTGTTTTATTAGTAAACATACAACATTACTAAACTATTATAAGATGACATATGGAGCCTGTAAATAAAACTGAATTGCAATTTAATATAAATATAATCTATTCTTTGAATCACTAAACAACTCAGATGATCATCTAATCATATGAGAGCAAAGATGAGATTGTTGCTTTTGCACTCCTGGCCAGCAGCTGCTTTGTGGTGCAAGTGAACATGATTGCTGGACTGTCACTTTCATAAAGTAAATATTGTTGGAGGCAGCATCTGAAATATTTCAGTTTTAGATGTTGTTAACAATCAGACAAGCAGCTTGTATGAAGCATACAACCATACACTAGGTACAAAAAACATTAATTGTGTTTAGAGAAATTAGTTTTAGTAATGAAATATGTGGAGCAGAAATAAGAGAACATGTGCTTTGACAGGACTCGTACACCCACTCTGCCCACCTGCAGCAAGCCAAGCAGCATTTCTATCTCTACTTAAAATGCTTCATATTTTTTACAGTGTCTCCCCTAAGGTGCACTGTTTGATCAAATTTCACATTGTAATGCTCCAGATCACCAAGGTGCCGGTGCAGACGTGCCTCCAAAAGAAGGACTGCCAATCATGTGTAGAACTGAAGGACCCTTACTGTGGCTGGTGTGTCCTGGAGGGCAGGTGAGGATCACATCCACGCACACACACTCGTACATCCACTTAGAAATGCATGCACACAAACACCCACACATGCAATTCCATCTGTAAAACACAGCAGGATATTTGTTCCATGTTTTATTGCAGACACTTTTAGTATCCCTCTGTGTTTATATTCCATCTCCTGTTGTCCGTGCAGCCGTAAGGAATTAAAGCTGTTTGTCAGCCTCATGCAGTGGAGACAGTATGTGCAATTTACTCTCATCAGCCTATATTTGTCAGGGTCTGAAGGATACAAAGGGCAACGTGCATCATGTATTTTACAGGGACTTGGATTAACTTGGATTTGGGGCTTCTGTGTTTTTTGTTGTTTCATAGACAGTAACAAAAAAATAAAGTCAGTATATGCTGAACTTAGTTTGAACTTAAACTTTGCACTGAAATATGATGATATTGTGAATCTTCCTTGGTTTAAACATGAATACTAAGGTGACTAGCCTATATTTAGTGTATAGATAGATTTATGAAGTTTGGTGTAATTAGAAAAAATTATATATCCTATTTGATTTAATTATATATTTTTATTTACTTTGACGATACCTTGACCAGCAACATTAATCTAAATGCATTGAGTTTAGTGTCTCAGAAAACAAACAGCAAATTCTTACAATTTTGGAAACTGGAACAACGGGATGTGCGATCTTTGCTTCAAAATAACAGCTTTGATTACAAACGTAGTTGCTTTTAACTCTAAAAGATGTTGCCACAGAGGTCATTCAGTATTTTTCATATCTATACAAAGCTTCCTTTTGAAATTCTGTGCAGACCCTGACTTAAGTCAATTGGATGTAGAGTTGTTATTCACAAAAGCACATGGACAGTCTGTTAGACTCCATAGGCTTTGCTTTTTTGAGGCCTTGTGAAAGTGTTTAGTGCATGTGGAGCAGAGGCTGATGGGAGTTGCTCATCCTTCGTCTGAAGGTGTACCAGGAGGTCTGAGTGCCGACGGGCAGAGGAGAAGAATGGATGGCTGTGGAGCCCCAGGCAGCAGTGCGTCAAGATTGTCTCCTTCTCTCCTCAAAGCCTTTCCTGTAAAAAGACTGAGAAGGTACAACACCGATTCACTCTTCTCACTCATTCTCGCTCACTCTCCCACTTTGTTCTCTGCAACACTTCCCGTCTGCTCTCGCTCTGCAGTACCCACTTGCATGCACATCACACAAACATACACAGCCTGAGTAATAAACAGCTTCCATTGTGAATCAGAGACCCTGTACTCTGGCTCTTTCTGCATTATATTGATCCATCCAGAAAACTCCAAACCAGCTTATTATAACCGACCTGGTTGATTGTACTCACAGCCTGAAGATGGAGAGCCTCGCCTGCTTTCTCTCTCAACTTGTTTTTTTCTTTCCTACCCTTCCTGACTGTCCCTCCCTTTTGTATTTCTATCAGCAGCACCTTTCCCTTTCTCATTCTCAGTTTCACCCTTAGGAAATATTTCCTGTGTTGTAACCTCAGTTCTATTGTGTTTGAAGCAGAAGAGATTAATTTAATCCCAACTGACAATCAGACATACAACCTGCCGGCCTCACTGTTTTCAGCAGTTTACATTGTTCTTCATATTTTCTTTTGTCCAGGTCAACATCAACATCCCCTCCCTTCCTACCATAGGATCCTCTGATCGTCTGCACTGCAGGATTCAGTCTTTCAAGAGTGAAGGCACCATGTCTGAGTCCGGCCAGGTCTCCTGCGATCTGCCCAACCCATCACTTATACCACAAACACCTGAGGGCCAAGGTATGCCCTTTATAATCTATTATAGTTAACTCTCTATCAATACAAACGTCTGTTGTTCTCCATAACAGCCAACAGTGTATTACTAGGTGGTAAACATAGGTACCTACTCTGGTGTGACAGTCCCAGAGGGACCCAAGATGGCTCATGCTCATGCTACATTAGCTGGTTTTAGTAATTTGGTTTGGTAGGAAAATTTGCACAACGAAATTACAGTATGAAGTCAGGTGAATGATTAACTCATATCTTTTAGAGGCACTTTGTATTTCGTGTTTTGGGAGCTTAATTATTATATTTTATAATGTGCTCACTATGCTTAATAAATTGCTACACAAATTAATTATTAATTTGTTAATAAAGACATTAATTAAAACAAATTAAAACATTTTCGCACAGTAATTATCAGTTTGTCTGTGTTTTATACCATCTTCTTAAAACAAAGTATTTCTTACATAATATGAAGCTTTTTAGGAGCAGAGCACAGGTGCTTTTCTTCTCAGGAAATGTTTGACGTTCCCAGTCAGACTGTTTAGGAAGTCAAATAGGTAGTCACTTCGGCTTAAGAATTTCTTAGAAGGACTGGTTGATCTGGACTTAATGAATAGTGAAAGCAGAGAGTTTACTAGCAGGTCCAGATATTTTTAATATTGGACTATAATAATAAAAATCTTTTCCTTCCTGTGTTTTCTTCAAATACACAAATGGCACCCTGTCATAGATTACTGTAGCTATTCACACTCTTGTCCAAAGACATCATCCAGATCCATTGATCCATCCATCACTGTGTAAAATTTGTATGCCCCTAAACTGCTTATGCAGCTTCTTTTAACCCTTAATTTGCTGTGCTCTCAGATTATGTAGCCGTGGCTATTGGGGTTTTCGTCAATGAGACCGTGGAGCTGGCGATGCGGGAGTTCAGTTTCTATAACTGCGCTGCCACAGTGAGGAAATCTGAAAACACACCGTGAGTCAGAATCTTAATCTACCAGTTCTGCCCTGTCATTCACTGAAAATACCCAGTGACACTAAACACAGCGTCAGCTGACAACCTTGATGTAAATGTATCACCATGCATGAACAGATGAGAGAGCAAGGTTCTGTTTGTAAATTGTGATGCATGGTAGTTTTGAATGCATCTCTTGCATTTTCTCTCCTCTTTTTATTACCAAGCTCAGGAAATTGCCTCAGTTTCTTTTTCATTAATCAAAAAATGAAAGTCGATCTCGCCTTTTTTTAACCTCCCTATTTTTTTCTTCGTTTCTCTCATGCCAAGGAATGTGTGATGAACGAGCTTTGCTTATGTGAAGTTGTAGAGATCCATTTTGTTGTCAGCATCATGGATTTTTGTGCTGGACGCTCTTTGATGAGTTTGCATGTTTTAGGCTCTTGTTTGTGTGCGCTATATGTGTGTGTGCTCAATTATGTTTGTGGAAGCATTTTCTCATCATTGTGTGTGGGTTTTCAGATGTATGTCATGTGTGACCAGTCAGTGGGTCTGCCAGTGGAACACAATGGACCACACCTGCAGCGACATGGACGATGGAGTGGTGGGCCCTTACATCATCAAGCATCGTCAGGTTTGTCATGTCAAAGGTTAAGTCTTTTTTTTTTTATAGTGCGTGTCAGTTAATTGTTGGAAAACGTGTAATGAAGGTTTGTAAGACTAATCATCACATGTGATGCAATGCCTGAGTGATCTAAACTCCTGAAAATTTGTAAAAAACTCAAATCCTCATATCAGCTGCCACCATCTTGCATGACAAATGTTGTAGGGTGGAGGATATCAATTTACAAGTCAGCAGATGTTTCAATGATACACTTATCTGTTGCCACAGATGAGGGTGTCCGTTAAGTGGCTGGCACATTTAAAATGTAAATGCTAGAGAGTAGGAGGATCTGATCTGTTTCCATGCCTTCTCAGGGAGCAAAGTGTCCTCAGTTTGAGAATCCAGACCCGGTGCTGATTCCTGTGGGCCACAAGACTCGAATCAGTTTTGAGGGGATCAATTTGGACCTCTACCAGGTAAAGTGACACAGAATTAAAAGCAATTCCTGTAAAATTTAATGAGGTTTTTAAAACACCTCTTGTTTCCAGTATTGTGATCAGATTTGTCACAGGTTTTAATCAGGCTCCCATCTCAAAGAATAATTCCTCACAATCTGACAAAGAGACTCCAGATTACCGATGAACCAGTTTACAGCATGCGCAACATGATGCACTGATAATGCTGTTCATAGGACCATCATCAGCACACATTGTGTGAAGCCATGGGTGTAACTCAGTGTAGCAATGTAACTGTTTACGCTCAGCACTTGAGAATGAAAGTGTTTTAAAACACTTTAAAATGTCTTGCAAAAGATTACTTCATATCAACTGTGCACTAAGATGTGCCTGTGCATTTGTGCTTGTTTTACCAATACAGTTATAGAGGAGGTAAATGACGCTGACTGGCAATGTGCCCGATGCTGTAGATTTTGTTAGTAGTGAGACTTCCAAACTTCTGTGGGAGGTGGTTACAGAGGTGCTAGAAGAGTCGGCATGTAATAGATGGTCTTTTAATTTCCTGCTCTGTAGGACAAAGAGGAGGGTTAGAGACCAGTATCATACATACAGGATGACACCATGTTATTGTTTGTCCTGTTCTCCAGAGTCGTACTTTCAGCATTGGCACGGAGCTGATGAGGAATGTAGAGGAAGAGGTCAATTCTGAACCAGGGTTATTTTACACCTTCAGCGGCTTTAATGTGAGTATGGCTGTTTGGTAGTTGCTTGACACTCGTCTTGACTCTACACTTGATGTCTGATACTACACATTGAACCGCTAATTGTTCTTTTACTATGCTTGTTCAGATACCTTCTTGCAAATTTGTCCTCCCTTCAATACTCTTGAACCATTGCTGATTTGCAGAATTGCTTCACTAAGTGCAGTTTACATACAAATGTAGAATATACTTCAGAGTACGAATTGATTTCAGTTTTTCTGTACTGAAGAAGTTCATATCAACACTTCTATGTCCGGCTGACATTAAGTATCAGACATATAAATCAATCATCCTTTAGCTGGTTTTCAGATTCCCTTTCATATTCTCTAGCTCCCTCTAATGGACACACTCTTCTCTCTGAAGTTATTTTAGCTCCATCTCCATCCACAATGTGAATTCTGTTATTGGGAAGCTCAAACAGTGCTTAGCCCGCAGCTATGTTCTTTTCCAACATTGATTTCTTCAGCTGAAAATCTGCCAGACTGGGTATAATTTTTTTCTTTCTTTTTTCCCTTGGCATGGGAGAGCTGCAGCCCACACTGTTTGCTGAGAAGAGCTTAAGTGCCATTAATCACTGGAGTCTGTATTAATAATTCATTTTCTTCCAATTTCTTAGTTTTCATACGATAAGTCACCAGAGACCAGTGTTCTGTTCTACGTGAAGGACAAGGAGTCGGGCAAGAAGATGGACAGCACGTTGAATGGTACGCTCTCACATTTTAATGTGGAGATCTTATTTACAATGCCCTGTGGGTACATTGCTAGTCCAGCGTGTGGTGTCCATTATATTTGAAGAAGCTACTTGTAATCTGTAATAGAAAACTAATCAGGAAATGACTTGGTAATTACTGTATCATCGGGTGCATTTTGACAGATAATGAAGGATTCAGAGACATTCATAAATGGTGATTGTGAGACCTGTTCTACATTGTCCTTGCCTTCCTTATCAATCATAACAAATTCAGTCATTCAGAACACACACACATACATTTAACAATATAACACATAATACTGTATATAAAAAGGTTCATAGGTTTGTTTTCCGAAGTGGCGTTTGGGGTCCACAATGAAATAAAATGACATATAGAGTTATACTTTTGGTATGGTATTGTAAAAAATGTTGTGTACCTCTGTAATGCACTTTATGATAGATAATGTGTTTGCAGCTAAGGCTCAATAAATACTGTGCTTTATTGTATTTTCACTGATAGATTGTAGCATTGAATGTAAAAAATATTTACTTTGAATAAAGAGAGGCTACAGATCCATTATTTTTTTTTTTGCATGAACAACTTTTTCAGATGTGAGTAGAGTCTCCACGCTTCCTCTCAGACTGACTCCACCTACACGTTAGGGTAGACTATATGTAGACTGTGGCTCAAAACTTCAGGTGAAAAGCTTTGCAAAGCACTCACTGCTGCTCATTAAAGAGTACTTGACTAATTCAACATTGCACTCGTTGACTTCATGATGGACAGCTTGAAAAATCAAGTCTATAACAGCAGCCAGTGCAACTGTGGGCCACTCGAGCAGAGACGAGGAATGAAACTTTTAGTCTGAACTTGTTGACTGAGGAATTATACAATTCAATCATTAGACTTCATACTCAGCTTTTTTTTTACATATATAGTAGCACAAAACCTGTGATCAGACTTTTATGTGTAAAGTCGCTGGAGTTCCCCTTTGAAGCTTGATGCTCTGAGCACACATGGTAATAATCGAGGAAGACTCAGATAAGCAAATCATTAAGTTAAGTCTCTCATGTGATTGTAGTGACTATTCTGTAAGATAACACTTATGTAAATATGTTTGTTTTTTTTTTTTGGTTTTTTTTAACCTCCTTGCTATTCCCATCCAGTGACCCTGTACAACTGCTCCGTGGGGAGGGAGGACTGTAGTCTGTGTAAGAACGCAGACCCAAAGTACAGATGCGTGTGGTGCGCCAAGCAGAAGGCTTGTGTATATGACAAGTTGTGCAGCACACAAGGCTCGGAGAATCCCTCTAATACTGAGTGCCCTGACCCCCATATCACTGGTGTGAGTATTTACATTGTCATTAACTCTTCATGTTGACGTTTGACCTGTGAACAGTATATGTTGGTACATGTGAATATCAGTGGAAAGGCATTGACTGGTGATTGTATAATATGTTGAGCATTGGATTTCTCCTGTTTTTGTTGATGGATGAGTTGAAAGTCTGTTTCTCACTAAGGTTGTGTTGACATGACCTGCAGCTCAGCATCCAGACTCAAGATTGGATCAATTGTTTCTTTGCTGACTTGTTGGTACTTGATTGTCATTGACAAAAATCAATCAGCAGCTGTGTTAATGTCAGTGTGACATAGGTTATAACCATGTTTACTCCAGATCTTTGACATTGGGACACCACACACTAGTGGTTCTCATTTCTTCTAAACAGAAAAAGTACTTGCAACAACGCTGTAACAGGCTTTTTAAGGCTTTATTTCAGAGGGCTGAACTTGTTTTTGTTTGTTGAATACAAATGTTATTATTGTGAGTCTCTAAAATATACTAAACAAAGGTAATATACAGTATCAAATGTGTCTGCATATATTTAAAATAATGTACACTATTTTCTCTTCAAAATTGATCTGACAGTGATATTTGTCAAGATAATAGTGTTTGCAGTTCATTTTCAAATGATCTTTAAATGATTCACAACAAAAAGGAAAATAAATTTGACATTACAAAGTTATAATTTTTCAGTTTTACTTTGAAACTGTAAGAAATGTGATAATTCTACTGCATGTGAATCATTAGGGTCATTGTGGGTCGTACTGGAGTACATTATGTTAAGAGGTGTCTCTAATGTCTTGGCCTCCCTATTTACATCAATGTACATCAGTCAAAACATAAAACATGTTATAGAATAATCACATTTCTGACAGTTTCAACTTAAAATAAATTACAACTTTGTAAATGTAGGATTCATGGCAGAGCTGTTGTATTAGGTCGCATTAGATTGTACAGGTGGTCATAATGGTATATCAGTGTATAATTGGTGGAAAAAAAACACCATCTGATACATTGCAATCATTATTGATGTTATTCTCAAGCATGTATTTGCCTTACAAATCCACATTAATCTGTATTGTAAGGTGACCTTGAGTGCCTTGAAAGGCGCCTACAAATAAAATGTATTATTATTATTATTATCCACAACTTTCAGAAGATCTAGCAACATTGTGTGAGTCTGTTCTCTGTACTGTTTAGATCAATTTCTGATCCCTTCTTCCTATAAACACCCACCTGACCCTCAAATGTTGTAATTTCCCATCCAGATCATCCCTCATTACGGCCCTAGGATGGGAGGCATCTCCATCACCATTCGGGGCTCCAACCTCGGCATCTACAAGGAAGACATAAAAAGTATCACAGTGGTTGGACAGCCCTGTATCCATCAGGAGGAAAAGTACTCTGTCTCTACGAGGTAATAATCACACGCCTTGATCTATTTATGCAAATATATGAGCAGCAGCACACAGACTTTATTTTGTGTACAGACAGGTTTTATCCAAAGTCTTTTTTATAAAGTTTTGGATGCCTTATCAGCTAAGAAGTGCTTTGCCTTTCCTTGAGGTGACCTGGGTGTATATTTTAATTAGCTCATTATGCCACTGTATTGATCTGAAAGTCTCCAGCCACAGGTTAATTCAGAAACAGAATCACTCTTTTAAAAAGGGAATGCCACTGGAGGAAAGGTATTCAGTTCCTTATTTGAGTAAAAGTACCAACAGAGAAATGTATTAATACTCATGATACTCATTAATACTCAGATGTACTCCAGCAAAGGTAAAAGTGCTTGTTCTGCAGAAAAATGTCTTATAAGTTATAGTATAATGTTATATAACATCATTAGACCTTTAATAGTAATGCAACAATGTGTGAACATAATGTTACTGATGTCACTGGTTGAAGAGTAGCTACTTTAATTATTTTACATACAGTTTGGGGTAATGAGATGATGGGATGATTGGATGGGACAGAAGAACTCTACTCTACAACACAAATTTGTTAGACCTTAAGCATCCATTTAAATGAAACCATGTGAGAAGCTTACAGGGGACATCTGTCTTTCGTGTAACTGCTAATAACAGATAATAATCAGTAACTACAGTTGTCAGATAAAGGTAAAAGGTGCACTATTTCTTTCCAAATTGTACTGGCGAAGTATCAGAACCTGGAATAGAACATAAAGTATGTGAACTCAAAACTGCACGTGCATAGTAATTAAGTAAATGTACTGCATTCCATCACTGCATAATACAACTTAATATCAGTCTTTAAACAGGCTACACTCAATGGCCACTTGTTACCCTCATTTGGCTTCAGAGTAGCCTAAATTCTTTGAAAAAAAAAACCTGTGGTAGTCTATTGTAGTTTTTTTTTTTTTTTCAGTGTGGAAATTTACCACACTGATTTTACAGCATCACACATTTACCACAGATGTTACTAGATGACTATTTATGTGGATACTAGGTTTCATCTCATCCTAATGTGCTTTATGGGCTGAGTTTTGCTTAAAAACCACTGGAATTAACAGTAAGTAAAAATGTTCACTTCATACAAATGGTCTATAAAAGAGAAAACATGCACTTTATTGTCCCTCAGCCTCTAACCAGGACTGTTGACACCTGGCACGATGAATACGCGTTTATGACAAATTCTTGTCCCACCATCTGCATGATGAGGCACAAACCAGGATTTATGAGACCACGTGGGACATTTTTCACCTTTAAATCATCCACTTTTGGAGGCTTGCATATCTACAGTTGCCTTCATTTATACTTGCCACGTCTCTTCTGTTACACACTGTATCTTACATGCTTTAGTTTCTGCAGCACTTAATTCCTTTGCCTGACTCCAGCTTTTATTAGTCTACTCGTGGACCACCTGTTAGCCAGAATGAAGCTTGCCATTTTATGCTGACCTCTTTCATCAGCAACACATTTTTCCCTGAGGACTGCGGCAGACTTGAATGTGTTTGGTTTATCACACTTTTCCCAGTGAACTCCAGGCATTGCAATGTGGGAAATTCCCAGCGGGCTCAGTTTCTGTGCTTCCAGAGCCAACCAATCTGGCATTAGAAATCATACTGCATTCATAACTGCTTCATTACAACATTACTCAAACAACAGCTGAACTTGTTTAGCATGTCTGCCCATTTTAAAATGTGAAAGCCATTTGGGTTATGTTTTTTTTTTTAAGTTAAAGTGTCACCACTTTTCTAATTAACGAAAACCAGATGCAGTAATCATATCTCTGCCAATATCTGTAACATTCAGAACTAGCTAATTTGCTTGAGGCTGTTTGTTTTCAATGAAGCTGCTCCAGGCTGGAAGTCAAAGTAGCATCTACAAATGTTTTAATTTGCAGATGTTTCTGTGTAGTTTACATGTGTGCTTTCACAAAACTGGTGAAGTAGAGGCTGAAACAGTCAGTTTGTTAATTACTTAGTCAGTCAAAAAAACATGATCAGCATCTGTTTTGATAATCAAGTCATATTATTTAGTAGAAATGTCAAATATTCTTACTTAATTGAATATGTTTTGATTTATGAGTGTTGATTGGGTAAAACAAGCTATTTGAGAACCTCATCAGTATTATATCATATCATCAGTATTTTATTTGACATAAAAAAAGCTAATTATTTGACAAAAAAAACACAAAAACAAAAAACAGATGAAATGAATGAACCTGTGGCTGTTTTCCTTTTCAGCGTGGTGTGTGAGATTGGCCCTGTTGGCGCTGAAAACTGGGGTCCGGTGCAGGTGGAGGTGAAGGGGGGGAAGAGAGGAACATCCTTAGTGTACTTCACCTACAGGGTAAATGCTCTCTCTTAATCTCTCACTTCCAACTTTTGACCCCAAAGCAGGTATATCCAAAAGCTTTTACCTGATTTTGTTGTTCTATGGTGCCTATTAAATGTTCCATTTCCTAACATCAAAAAGCTCCTTATCAGAACATACCAAGGCCATGCTGCTTGAGTGAAATATCCAAACACAACATTCAAATGTATTGTCAAATAAGGCACTTAGATGCTGTCATATTACAATAGTAATGCATTGTATGATAAGCCAGAATGTGCAGTCCTCTTTAACCAGATGCTGTGTAGTAGTCCCTTTTTCTCTCTAATACTTTAACAGGCTACAGCGTAGCTATTTAACTGGCTTTTCATATCTCCGGCTCTGCTAAAGCTTTCCCACAGGGGAGCGCTCCGCCTAACTGTTTGCTCAGCAAATTGAGGCAGATGTGGTGCTTGTATGCGTGTGTGTATGTAAATGTGTGCGAATGTTTCTGATAGAGACAGGGAGATCAAGGAGGGTGAGAGCACGCGTGTGTATACAACATAGCACTGTGCACAGAATGTTGGCTTGTGTGTTGTAACTTGTGTGTGCTTGCAAATCCTTTCAGTGGAAAGATGAGTATGTATTCATGCTATATCTTGTGACCCCCTCCCCCTCAACAGAACCCAATTCCTCAGGCAGTGAAGCCTGTTAGAGGTCCTAAAGCAGGGGGCACACTCATTACAATTTCTGGGCAGTTTCTGGACACTGGAAGTCGGGATGATGTCCAGGTTACCATCGGAGGGGTGGAGTGCACTGTGTAAGGAGTACTTTTCTTAGTAGTTGTCATTCACATCAAATACCAATTCTGTTTTAATTCAGTCTCTTTGGTTGATAAGTACTACTTGTTATTCACATTGTATTCTATGCAAATTCTACAGTATGCACACTTTGAAGCTCATAAATTGATTTTTTTAAAATACCTTCTTACATTTGTAAACCACAAGTGAAATTGACCTTGACTTTCATGCAATAAGAAGGATTTTTTCTTCTCCCTTACCATTTCCCTTTGCTGTTGTGACCACCATTGCATTGTCAAAACTGGTTCACTGTGACATTTTAGGCAGAGGTAACAGAAAAATAACGAGCTAGAGAAGCAGCAAAGATGGAATTTAACAAGCTGTCACACTGCTGCCATGTTGCTTCCACTGCACAGTGACCTTAGTGATCTCCACTCCTTCAGCCAGCCAGAGCTGAGTTATCTTCTTGTCTTGGCAGGGAGCAGTTTGGACCAGTGATCACCTGCAGGACAGGAGAATACAGAGCAGATAAGGTGCCCTCTGACCCTCTCACCGTCACAATGAAGTATGGAAAGAGTACCACAACAACCATTCCAAGTGCCTTCCAATTTTTGGAAAACCCCATTGTGCTGGACCACCATCCGAAAGAAAGTTTTGTCTGGTAAGTTCGGTGTAACACCTTATAAATGTTTTACCACTAAGCAATGTATCAATTAATGTATAAATTCTGTTTTCAATTTACTGGAGACATACAGTACTGTGAAAAAGTATTTGCCCCTTTTTTATTATTATAATTAGTTGCACTGTATATCAATACTAATAAATACATAATGGAGTTTTTAAATGATGATTTCATATATCAAGAACAGATGAGAAACAAAGTAATTAAAAAATTAAGTTAAGTCTGGAAAGGGGTCCAAAACCATTTCTAAGGTGTGACATTATTGCCAGGAACGGCTGGCCTACTAAAATTACTCCAAGAGCACAGCAACAACTCATGCTGGGGGTCATAAAAGAACACCGAACAACATCTACAGAGCTGCAGGCCTCACTTGCTTCTGTTAAGGTCAGCGTTCATGACTCAACAATAAGAAAGAGACTAGGCAAAAATGTCATCCATGGGAGAGTTCCAAGGGAAAGCCACTGCTGACCAAAAAGAGGACAAAGACTGTTCTCACATTGGCCTAAAACATTTTGATTATCCCCAGGACCTTCGGGCAAATATTCTGTGGACTGATGAGATGAAAGTTTAACTTTTTGCGAGAAACACAAAACACAAGCAAATCCACCTATGAATGGCTTAAAAAAATTAAAGGCCTCCCTCAAATGTGGCTAAATTAAAACAATTCTGCAAGGAACAGTGGGCCAAAATTCCTCTACAGCGATATGAAATTACCATTTATATCACACTCTTGATTGCAGTTGTTGCCACCAAGGGGTTATGTTTGTGTAATATTAAAATTTGTTTTATTATTGGAATTGTTTAAGTGCGACAAATGTGAAAAATCAGGAAGGTGACAATACTTTTTCACAGCACTGAGGTTGGCAAATAAACATCTCACCGTGATTTCTTTTTAAAGCGGAGAAGTAAAGAAAGAAAGGAAAAATTGCAAAGTTGACATTTATGACAAGGACAAAATTGTAATCTATTTGGAAAATTGAACACTTTGAAAGGCACCTGCCTTGTTCTCTGCCCTGCAAGCTTCTGTCTGTGTGAAACATTGGGAGAGGTTATTAATGTGAAAAACCTTTGTTTTTAAAGTGTTATTTGTCCTCTAGTAGTTGCTGAGTATGCCTGTGTATGCCTTTTTTATGCTTATATTTGATTGGCTGATAGGAATGCAAATCTCTAGTCACTCATATTCACACTCAAACTGAATGCATTAGATGGTTACATGTTTTCTGTGTAATGGAGAGCTGTATGTTGCACTGGCTGACTAGGCACACAGACAAGGTGCTTGCAGGCTAAACTAATTTGTTTTCATCTCCTGTCAATATAACCCCAAGTTCATTTTAAGAACGGCATCTGTCTGCCATTGAGCTTGAACCGTTACAGGTACAGTACATGTGTGCTCATACACAGCTCATATTTAAAGAGTTTGACCATAATGAATGAAACGTTCAAGTGTTAGGGTAGGTGTAGGTTGGAAGCTGTATGTGACAAGAACAAAAGCTAATTGAAGTGAGGAGTTGGCAAACATTAAGTCTAGCCGATGAAACAAAATTGGAGGTGTGAATTAGAGCAGTGGTTCTCAACCCTGTTCCTCAAGGGACACTGCTTTCCAACTATCCCTGCACTTACAGCTTCTGATTGGCTGAACACATCTGATACAGGTAATCAGCAGCGGGTAGGACAGGGATAGCTGGCAAACAAGCAGGGCTGAGAACCACTCGATTAGAGGAAATCTGACACACAGCGCACTTTGTTCTGTGATAAGAAGAAGACGACTTACTATAAAGAATAGAAAGAAATGAAAATAATCTGAAAGATATATCCAGATAAATATTCAGCTGTCCACAGTCTGAAAAACTGCTCCAACAGCATAAACCACATTCAAAAAACAGAATGCAGTATAGTAAAGGCTTAAAGGAGTCATTGGCACTGTTAACAGCTGCATTCATGAGTCTCTCACTGTACAATACTGCTGGTAAAATTCATGAACTGATGAAATGAAGGTTGCACTATATATAGATATATAGATATATTTGTATATAAAAATTATAAAACAAGATCATTTCAAATGTGACATATGGTGGATAGTGTGGGCAGAAAGAGTTAGGTGATGCATTATGTAAATCTACTTACAGAATGACTTCAAACAAGGAAAATACACCTTTAGAGTAACACAGGTGTGTTAAAAAAACACAGTCTTTCTCTATACTTGGCTGATATCAAATTATGACCAGTTCATGCAGAATTCGGGCTTCACATACTGTCTATGTGTATCTTATAAGTGCCTTTCTGTGCCTTTGTATACATATGTTTGTGTTCATGGGTGTGCTTGTTTGTTTTAGTGGTGGAAGAAACATTGTGGTGACCGGCTCTGGCTTTGACCTAATCCAGACTGCTGTTATGAAGGTTCAGGGAGGCAACTCTACAGATTTTGAGGTTTCTATTTCTGTAATTTATCTTCCTCTCCATCTTTTCATTAACACAGATGATCATCCACCTCTAACAGTCATCATTTTTTACTCTACTATTAACTCTTTTTTTTTTTTTTTACTCTTTCCTATGACTCTTTGCCTCAGAGATTTTTAACTTTTCCAGCTGCCAACCCTCCCTCCCACACACACACACACACACACACACACACACACACACACACACACACACACGCACCACTGTCCATCGATCTCCCCACATCTCAGGAGCCCACGACTATAGTGGTGATTCATTCACACTCTGTGAAGCATTTTAGCTGTTCGTGAA
>OMLM01010083.1:37075-47965 GCA_900302695.1 Helostoma temminkii | reverse complement strand
TTTTTTTTTTTTTTTTTTTTTTTTTTTTGGTTGGTTTTTTTTAGTTCAAAATTTAGACAAAGGTGTGTTGGTCCACTGTTTGGTCCAAAATTAAATGCATGAATAACTACTGGATGTAACAGTACAGATATATATGATCCGATGACTCTTATTTAAGTTGGTGATTCTCTGACTTTTTCGTTTTCATTTCCTTTAGAATTTTATAATAATTTTTTTGTTAATGCCTTCTCAACTTGCGTATGGGTTACCATGACATTTGATATACATGCCCCCCCAGGATTTAAAATAGTCTTTGATTATGATCAGACAATCTGCAGAACTAATGGCATTCCCCTCATCTTTTGAGCATCTGTACATAGACACAGTAAATGACATTAAACAACTAGAAATTGTAGTAGAACTTTGTGACTTTCTGATGTACTACTTTTTGTAGCCTATGTTGCCGTATGCCTTGATCTTTTGAAAAACTTGGGCAGTGTGAAGAACTGTAGGGTTTAGCTGTCACATACTTTGTCATCCCTGTGTGGAAACTATCAGAGTGACAAAAATATCACTGTCAGTCCATCTATTCATACACAAATAAGCAGAACCAGAGGAGGAATGACTCAACAGGAGTTGTGATTCATGTCAAGCAGAAAATCAGATAGTGATTTTAATAGAATGACTGAAAAGAGGCTTGTATTTTTACCTTCTCCTTGTATCAAACCAGGCTTTTTTCCCCATGACACCACCCCAAAACCCTCACAGAACAAAAATAGTAAATCATTGCCTTTAAAAAAAAAAACAAAAAACCCTGGCACAACAGCTTTTTATTTCTAATCCTACGCTGTATTTTCTATGTTGAAATATGTTATTCAATTCTCCTCATGTCTCTTTTTCTTCTTCTTCTTCTTCTTCTTCTTCTTCTTCTTCTTCTTCTTCTTCTTCTTCTTCTTCTTCGTCTTTTCCTCCTCCTCCTCCTCCGCCTCCTTGTCCTCCTCCTCTATCTTCTTCATCTTCTTCTTTGTCTTCGTCTTCTTCTTCGTCTTCTCTTCTCTCTATTTTCATTTCATGTCGATCTTTAACTGTTTGGTTTTTTAAGTCACACTTTACTCTCCCTCCAACACTTTCAGACCGCTCGCGAGAAGAACGACACAGTCATCCAATTTCACTCTCCAACGCTAAACCAATCCCTTAACCAGCACTTTAAAACCTACATCCAGCTGGACAACTGGGAAAGGGAACTAAAGCCCTTCGAATACCATCCCGACCCCACCTTTGACGAGCTGACAAAGAAGTTCATCACAGAGACCAGCATCATTAGCGTCACTGTGAGTGAAAACAACACAATTTCCTTTCCTGCTGCAGTTACAGTATGATCGAGCTAAACTCGGCCTCTTTTGTGTGAGGGAATTAAGACAAATGTTGTTATTATCTGACTTGAGGATAAAAATGGAAAAGATGCTGAATTGCATTTGCTGTACTACATTTTCAGCTGCTTCTATTATTGCGTTTCACCGCATATAAATATTATGCAAATAACAGTACATTTGTTATTTTTTTGCTCAGTGGTGTGATTGTCTTGGAAGTTCAATGAACAGGGACAAATGTAGATTAGTTGCTGCAATTAGCAAACATGAATTTAATTTAACCCTTATAAACATGTTGTTAGGGTAAATATTTCTGTAAAACAGATGCAACTGATGATTCACAGATTGACTAAAAGAATACATATATTTCTGAGATTTTGTTGTCATACACATTTTTATACTGTATAATTAAGCTTTCTTGTGAATAACTGGATAATTTTACCTATTTAATATTCAAACACCTCAATACAATAACTAGCCAAGACTCTCTTTTTGGTTGAACAAGTGGACACAGTTAAATTTCATGGTGCAAGAATAAAACAGAAAAGTACCATCAGCACAGTTAATTTTATAACGTGATTTCGAATTAAAAGGTTTGTTCAGTTTAAAAGTTAAGGTTTAGTTTTTTTCTTATTTCTTTTTTCATTGTGTTTAAAAAAATTACCATGTGCATTATCATCTCCTTGTATTATTTTGACTCATCAAAGGCTCCAGCAATGTCATTATCCATAATTCCAGATAGTCATTTAGTCTATAAAGTTACAGAAAACTGTGAAAAACACCCATCAGAGTTCACTGAGGTGATGTATTGTTTGAACTAAATGATAAACAATTAATGGAAATTTCTTCTGACTGCCTGTATCAGCTTTGGTCTTCATAGTACTCCCTTTAAGTTTCCTTTGAGCAAACACACTAGATCTGAAATCTTTTCAGCAATTTAGATGCTTTTATACCCAATTTCACCTTTTTTATATTCCAGTGTGCATCAGAATAATTGAAAGCATGTCTGTAGTTATAAAGGTAGTCGTAGAATCACAAGTTGATTTTGTGCCTAAGATGTTTTAATAAGAAAGTACTAAGAAAAGTACTTATTTTAACTATAATCTTTTTAATACATTTTGACACATGGTGGAGCAGTGAATCTTTCATTCCATACAATAGAACAGCTTACAGTAATGTTTTTAATGCTCTTTATCTTTATCATGCGCCTGCTTAATCATTTTAAAGTTTAAAATTTCCCCCCATGTTGTTCAGTTACTATACTTTACCTTTACTGGTTTTCCCTGCAGGGCAAAGGATTCTCCAAAGCTATGACGGCCAAAGAGGCTCAAGCATTTGTGGGTGATGTTCCCTGTGCGGTAAACACGCTTCAGGATGAAAAGCTGTTCCTGGACCCACCGTCGACCCGACCCCAAGCTCGCTCTAGACGGCATCGCAGGGACACTCGGACGGAGATGCTGGAGCTAATGGTCAGATCAGAGAAAGACAATCAAAAAGACACACAGTGGTGGAGGAAGCATTTAGGATCTTTGTTGCAATAAAACTAGTAACACTACACTGTAAAATGCTCCATTAAATGTAGGAGTCCTACATTGAAAAATGTGTACATACTAAAAGTAAAAATACATAATATAGAGAAAAGGCCCTTGTAAAAGCTATATTATATAGTATATCATTAATGCATTATTATTCATGCATTAATGTGTAAGTGCATGTTAGCTTCTTGAATTAAAATAATTATAGTTTGGTTATGAAAATTCAGAAAACAGAAATGCCCATCACAATAATCCAATAACGATGATGCGCAATTACCCCGACATGAAACTTTCACAGTGCATACACACAATTATTAAGAATAAATAGAAATTATTAAAAAGAGAAGCAGAAAATCCTCATATTTGAGAAAGCGGAGCCATGAAATGTTTGTAAAGGAAAAATGATTTAAACAGTTATCAAAATAATTTCCAGTTCATTGTCTGTCACTTGTATATTCTGTTGAGTGCTTTAATTTACATTATATTATAACATTTCATGAATTCTTCATACGACTTGTGGTGAACATTACGCATTTATAAATTAAACTAATAACTACAAATATAATAAATGTATAGCACGTCGCTCTTAAGGTTAGAGGATTACCTGACATATCTTCCATCAGTCTAGATACATACTGAACAAAGACGCGCGGATGAGATCAAGCATACCTCATTAATCTTTACAGTTCTCCTCTTGGCGTGTACCCCGCTCTCTTTGAGACCCCATTTTCTAACTCGTTGAACAATTTCCCTGTAGCTACAGGTCCTTATAATTACATTTAATTACAGCCAAACTACAATTGTGATGAATACTCCTTTGGGTAATTCCTCTAAGTGATCTATTGTTTCATTTTTGTGGCTGTGTGCTACATAATGAAGTGACATCACCAGACTATAGTACAGGATACCTTCACAGAAAGGCTTGATTATAAAGTGTCAAACTCAATACAGTTGTTCATTTCTTCAGTTATAGTGGGTCCACTAACTTCCACATGGCTTTAGCACTTTAACAATACAAAGACATCCTGCAGCTGCTTCAGCAGAACAGTGGATAATTATGCAGATTCTCTTCCACATTTTCCTCTTCAGCACAGTTGGACATTATTGACACCTAACCAAATAAATGTGGCTAAAATGCAAACAGAGCTTGTACAGATAATAAGAATTCCTCCTTGTGTTTATGCACAGATCAAGTTTGGAAAAGGGGAGTGGGTGGTCGGCACGTTGCAATATGAGCAGAAGAATGATTTGCCTCTTTACATCATCATCCCTGCTGTCATTGTGCCCATGCTGCTCATCATCGCTATCTCTGTCTACTGCTACAGGTAAGTTAAGCTATTTTAGGTTTGCTTGACATTTCACTATAATAAAAATAGTGATTCTTTGTGCATTTCTGAGATCAGATATGCTGTAGAAATATGTATTACCTGAACTTGTTGATCCATGCCAGTTAAATATTGTCATATATTTCTCCACAATCCCTAGTGGTGTTATTTAGATATTTTTAGTTGTTATTTTTATACATTTCTTCTCAGAAGAGGTCCATTTCTGTAGCATCAGGAAATCTCACAAAATTAGAAAAACTTATTAAGTATTAGTTTTAGTATTAACTCTTAAACTCTTCTTCTTCTATGAAAATAAAAATGAATATGTATGTAGATTAAATTTTTTGTGTGTGTGTGATTTAAAATGCACAGAACAAAAGAGTGGTTTAAAAATTTGCTCCACATTTTAGAGTCTGGGCAGCTAGCAATACCCCCCAAAAACTAATGAGCTGTTTTGGGATGTATGTACCACAAAATGCTGTAACCCAGTGGTGGTTCATTACATAATTTTACTTATTTAAGTTCACCACAATATTGGAATTGCTGGAGGGCTGGTGTTGCAGCTCTTTCTCTATTATTTGGTGTGCATTATTTACCCAGTGATTAGACAAAGAGGTTGTTACCGCATCAAAAATTAAAAGTTCACAGCTTATAAATAAACATCATCATTCCCTGGGTCAGGGAACATAGCATGTTAATGTTAATAACATGTTAATGCCACCCATATGCAAGAGAAAAAGAAATAAACTTGTTGAGTGTCCACTCCACTAAGAATACTTTTCTTTTCAAACCCTTGTAGTAAAAATAATTTGTGAACTTGTGGACTTAAGTATCTGTAATTGTTTTGTAGCTTTTTTAAATTATAAAAACTGTAATACGATCTGCTGCTGTGTTTGTTCATTTATGTATAGTGATATTGTCAAATGTTATTCATTTTTCTTTATTACATCCTATATTCCCCTTCCAGCAACACATTTGCAATGTTTATGGTATTTTTCCTCAAAATGTATTGGTTTACATATTGTTGGATTTGTTTAATAGCTGTTATGGCATGTGCTTCCTATTTTGACTGTGTTTAGTCTTTCTAGGTAATCGGTAGTTAATACCTGCTACAGGCGATCATGCATTAGTTCAACTTTACTGCTAAATATTCATAAAACACTTATATCTTGATCAGTGCACCCATAATAAAGGAATAAATACAGCACTAATCTGATATTTTATCATATGTTATGAAAAGTTATTGGCCAGTAAATGTGTCTTTCTTTTTCCTGTTTAGGAGAAAGAGCCAACAGGCTGAGAGGGAGTATGAGAAGGTGAAGCACCAGCTCGAGAATCTGGAGGAAAGTGTTCGAGACCGCTGCAAGAAAGAATTCACAGGTACCAATAGTGCAGCTGTGCAAAAGCTGGCAAGTATTGCTAATGCCCCTCAAAGGATCTATGTTTCTGAGAAGATGTAAAGTAATGAAGTGCTTCATTGCTCTGATTACATTTCTGTGATGTATTGTACTGCAGTGAATTAAATAAATTCTACTCCTTAACGTCACGTTATCATAATTACGATGAGCAGTTTCACAGCTACAGTAAAAGAAAACAAGCTTTCGCAGCTGAAATAAATTTTCCAACACTGGTCTCCTTTCTGTGTCTCCTGGCGCACCGACTGAGACAGACAAGCAGAGCGCAAAGCTCCTTACTAAAAAGAAACAAAGTGATATTTTCTTGTTTCTTCCTCACAGACTTGATGATAGAGATGGAGGACCACACCAATGATCTGAGCGAAGGACGAATCCCCTTCTTGGACTACAAAACCTACACAGACCGGGTCTTCTTCCTGCCCTCTAAGGATGGTGCCAATGATGTGATGATCACAGGGAAGTTAGACATCCCAGAGGCTCGACGGGCCACAGTGACACAGGCACTCAATCAGTTCTCCAACCTCCTGAACTCCAAGACCTTTCTCATTAATGTAAATATACTTTATACAGACATGTGTCACTAAATGGTCAGCTGTTGTCACATAATGTCTCAACACATACAGTTTACAACTGTGCTGTGTGCAGAATAAATGCTTCTCAAGGTGACTGATGCTAGATGCTTTTGGATTTTCACAGTTTTCGTTTTCCACACTAGCAGCAGTTTTGCAAAAGTCAGCGTTGGTCGGCCCAACACCTCAGTCTGAAATAACATTACCACTGTGAAATATCCTTCTCTAATTGTGAGATGTTGGCGTGTTGGCATTAGCATTTAGCAGCAGTCTAAATTTAGTCATATCATAAATTGATAACTGCATACTTTATTGATCCTCTTCTTCTACTACTGCAGGGTTTCAGTGTCTAGGAGGCTACATCAAACCATGACATTATCATTGTTCATTTCTATTTCACATTTCTGTATTTGTTCTTGTACTGCATAGCTTACAGTATACAGTACTGTAAATAGACATGATGCACAGGCTTTGGCTGGCAATTTATTTTTAACAAAATCCTCTTAGCTTAGCCAAGCAGCATAAACATTGTGATCCGTAAGGATCAGCAGTACCCTCTCAGAAATTGAAAATGCAGTTGTGAACTTGTTTGTGAATAAACTACACTGACATTGTAGCAGTATACACTGGTCAGTTTAGCAGGTGCACCTGCTCAATCTATTCTGATGCATCCAAACCCAAGATGGGGCCAAACATTAGAAACACTTTTTAATATAATGACCTCCAGTAAAACTCCACCACCCACTATGATCTCAGTAATAAACAAACAGTAGAATAATCATGTGTATGACAGGTTCAAGTATAACCTTGTAAAAGTAGAATCCATGACAGAGCTGATGTGTTGGATTACAGTAGATTGTACAGTGCCTGTTAACTGTGGCCAGTGAATGTAGATTTGTGTCTGGACAGTATTGGAGTTTTATGGCAAAGACACTGGACATGATCAAGCTACAAGACTTTTTTAAAATGCAGCAATATAAATTTATTGTTAGTTTTATAAAAAAAAACAACAATGTGATAAATGATAAGTGTGGACTTGCCTTACACAACACTAATGGCACACAGTCCCCTCGTCTCTGAACATTTACAAAATCTGCCTTCACCACAGTTATGTACTATAAGGTCCTGTGTCTGCTTTAAATTCAGACCGTCCTCCCTTGAATTCTGAACTATCTAATGTTTTAGTAAGCAGAGTACAGTATGAGAAGTGAGAAGCAGCAGAGGGAGACATGTGAAGATTACTAATAATACAATACTGCTGGCACAGACACGGCCTCTGAGGTGTTAATTGCATATGTGTGGGTGATTCCTCTTCCACTAATTGGTATCTTCTCTGAGCCACAATATTTTATAGGGCATAACTAAATTTACCTTGATAATTACTGTTTTCACAAGCATTAGTATTTGATCATTTAAAAGCATATTATGTTGGATTTGCTTCTACATGTGTGGGCTTCATCATTAATTTCAATTGTCATTTGCCTGCTTATCTTTGTGTGTACGTGTGTGTGTCGTCTTTGCAGTTTATCCGTACCCTGGAGCGCAGTCCAGACTTCAATGCCAGGGCCAAGGTGTATTTTGCCTCTTTGCTGACAGTGGCTCTGCATGGAAAACTGGAATATTATACTGACATCATGAGAATGCTGTTGCTTGAGCTGATGAATGACTACGTCAACAGCAAGAACCCTAAACTCATGCTGCGCAGGTGAGTGAGGAACAACTCGGTCCTGTTATTCAATAGATACTGTTGCAGCCACGATGCCAAAATGTTTCCTTAAAGGACAACTGGTGTTTTGTCAGCTGTATAACGTGCAGTGTCAGCCTGAGGTGCACCACTCCGGTTTGTACAGACAGTGCTGCTCTCCAAAGTGTAGTCACTTTAGTTATCCCCAGACTTGTAACTAAAACCATGATTAAATCAAACTAGTTACGTTGCCATCAGTCTCAGATATGCAAATCAGCAAATGTTAACATGCTAAAATACTAAACTTATCATGGTAAACATTATACTCGCTAATCATCACCATGTTAACATTGTCGCTTGGAGCGTTGTAGCAGTGTAACTTCATAATTGAATTCACTGCATCACTGCTTTAATACATCCCCATAGAGCTCCTAACATAGCTGAAGACACTTGTTTGGCAACTTTTATTCGTTAGATTGTGCAATTTTGTTCTTCCACAGCGCTGTAATCTGAATCACCCCATATCTAAACCCCGGCCTTGATATAATCAACCAATTTAGGAGGACTGGATTCCATTCAAGACGTGGTGCACTGTTTCATTCTGTTGCCATGCTTTCTGTTGAATACTGTAGTCCACTATCAAGAGCCAGACTGCTGCTTGATCTATTCCAGTCCTCCTCCTTCTGTTTCTCCTTCTGTTTATTTTCCATGTTGGAGTCCGACCACAATGTGCTGGATGATACTACTTCAGCTGCTCCGTCTCCCTCTTCTTCTCCTGTTGCTCTTGACAAACAGGATGTAGGCTAGAAATGAACTATGTTCCTTTTTGAGTACATAACTCAGGTTCTGAAGAGCATCATCATCAGGACTCTAAATCACCTTCAACATTTTACATGACCCATATTCTTCTTTTTTTTTTTATAATTGCCGTTTTAACCAAGAAACTATTGATCAACTATAATTCTACAGCATTATGTTATTTAATCATCATTTTACAAATGAATGATTAAAAAATTCAGTCAATGTTGTGGTTGGCATAAAATTTCTGTGTAACTCACTTTTGCAAAATGAATTTGTATTTTGAGGAACTTGCCAAATACTGTGGATATTTTTCTCTGATATTACCAAATATTTTCTCCCTTGCCAATATCTTTGTTGTATTATTGTCTGCAAACATTCAACTGACTAATTTGTTGTTTGTAAGCAAATAGCCTTAAGAACAGAATCCCCAATTTTAGCTCTCTTTGCTTTTTAACCTTGTATTCACTATAATGATCATGTCTAGGTCAAATTATCCACTGGTGGCTGTCTGCCCCTCCTCAATAGGACCTATTTGTCTGACAGTACAGTCGCTCATCACTGCTGGGAGGGGGTTATGTGATCTGCTGTGACTAGGCACGCTTTGACTGGCTGCTGTGCAAATACACATCTTAATTATCTCCCAATGGAGAGACTCATTATGCTGATTAGGCCATCGTGCCAATACAGCCCCCTTATATACAAGACATCTAATTAGGCATGCTAACAGCTAACAATGGGCACCACCAGTGGATATCTGACAGTAGGATGGGTGATTTGTCAAGTGACCACTGACACAAGTTTTGGATTAAAATATCATGTCAGTGACAGGGTGAGCAGATATTTCCCTTGTTGACATTTTGTAACAGGACTGCCATGAGAAAGTCTCATTTTAAAATATTCAAGAAAGATTAGACATAAACATAAAAAAAATATTAAATACTGTAGACAGTATATAGTACATAAAACATTTATAGACAGATGCTAACCCCCCTCACAAGCTTACATAAAACATTGCAAATCATTGACAGACTTTTGGTTTTAGGAAAAAAAAATTACAAAATCAAATGTTATGTCTGCTCTGCTTAACAAACAGCATTAATTCACCAAAATCGGTCATCTTGATCATCACAAAGATATTAAAATGCTGTGTTTTCCAGGTCAGAGACGGTGGTGGAAAGGATGCTCTGCAACTGGATGTCTATCTGCCTTTACCAGTTTTTGAAGGTAACATGGGGTTTACAATGTATGAAATGTAATATGATAAAAATAGTTTCAGTGATTAGTCGATTAATCAGCAGAAAATTATTTTCACACATCAACTGATTTTCGACTCAAGTAAAAATATCAAACTTTTGATGTTTCCAGCTTCTCATATGCTGTTTCCTCTAGTACTGCTTTCTAGTAAATTAGTTTTTGGTTAGTTGATTAGGTAAAACAAGACTTTTGATGGCAACACACTGGACTCTAGGACACTGATGGAAACTTTTCACTATTCCCTGATGTTTCATAAACTACTAAATGCTAATAAGATTAGAAGGAAATTATATGTATCTGGCCTAAAAATAGCTATATTTTTCCATAGCCCAGAGCTAAACTCGTGGCAGTATTCATTATTTAAAAATGGGAAAACTAAATCACCAGCGAATTAACCTTATCACAGAAAACATGTATAATGACATGTTACAGCAATAAAGCATGGGCTCTGTTTATGGATTTTTCCATTTCTTTCATTAGTGTTCAGTATTGATAATGTGCATTTATCTGTCTTCTTAACTGCTAATCACCACAATTAGCTTCTTGACAACATCTGTGACAACTGTGTGTTTGTGTGTGTATCAGGACTCTGCAGGCGAACCCTTGTACAAACTGTTCCGAGCCATCAAGCACCAGATTGAGAAAGGGCCTGTGGACGCCAGATTGAAGAAAGCCAAGTACACTCTCAACGACACAGGCCTGTTGGGCGACGATGTAGAATACTCTGTCCTGGTGAGATGGACAGAAACACACATACACACACACACACACACACACACACACACACACACACACACACACACACACACACACACACACACACACACACAAGCATACAGACACAGTCAGAAAAACTGCACACACTTATCTGAGATTGCATGGTATTTTGTGCCTGGTGAGCAACACAAACAGACAAACAACACACACACACACACACACACACCATAGTTGCCATAGT
>OMLM01010083.1:22223-37055 GCA_900302695.1 Helostoma temminkii | reverse complement strand
ACCACCAAAACCCCCAGGCAACTGCCCGCTTTTGTGTGACATCCATTTTCAGTGTCAATGTTCTCAGCTCAGAAACAACACACACAACACTTTCCAATATAGCAGTAGAATGTATAGCTTAGGTGAAAATAATACAGGTTGGTACAAGTACAGAGTACAAGCCACCTCCACAAACCCCACCTTGACCTCCCAACCTGCACCTGCTCTGTATCCATTAGGGCAGTTTTCAGGATTCATTCTTTGGTATCGTGTTTCAGTAATGGAAGCTAATATGAACACAGCTGTTTTCTGTTAAAGTCAGCGCAAATAAAAAGACTCATGGGTAATGGCATTGTCGGGGGCAATTATCAAATTAGCCTGAATTACACGTCTCCCGCTGTGATGGATTGCATTCCGTGATTGAATTACAGAGGGAGGAAAAAAAAATGCAATGAGCACGATTTCACAGGCAGAGACACAGTTTTCTACTGGCTTTAATTCTCACTGTGTTTGCTCCATTCACTTTAAAATTCAGATGAACTCGTGAGGTTGCTTCTGTGATTGGATTGCTTGCCCTCTGTTTGAATCTGTGGAGCGGTCAGTTAGCTATTTCTGACCGAGTGACTGTTTGTGGGAGGTGAGGTGGGTCAGAGTTTGCTCCCACTGAGCCTTGGTCATTAGCTGGGCAAGGTGACAGGTGTCACCACTGTGTGTGTGTGTTTATATATGTGAGAGAGAGAGAGAAGCTCGGTTGCTATGGTGACAACATCCCGATAGAGCTTTGTGTGTGTGGGTGCTATGGCCATGTTGGAATATTTCTGCATATTTGTCATTTGTGTTCTTAAGTGTGCATGCTATTAGCACATGGTTTAAATGTGTATGTGTATGTGTTTGCCAGACACTGCAAGTGCTGGTGCATGGCGAGGGCCCAGATGTGACGCCCGTCAAGGTGCTGAACTGTGACACCATCTCCCAGGTGAAAGAGAAGATCATAGAGCAGGTGTACAAGAATCTGCCGTACTCCCTGAGGCCCAAGGTCGACAGTGTCACGCTGGGTGAGTAAATGAGGGCCACCTAAGTGGAGGATGAGTGAAAGCAGGACATAGCTAGTAATGATGAATAATGTAATCGTTACAGGGAGTGGTGAGGATGTCAAAAGAGAAGCTATTTCAGTTCTGACTTGAATACATTTATAATTAAATCAGAACGCAATTTTCATTTAAATTACTGATTATTTAATTTTAATGACATTTAACAGATAATTTTGACGATAAGCTTGTGCAAAAAAACAACGCTGTGATGAAGTAAACCTTCATCACTAAACATCACTAAAGTTTTTCTCACTATTATAGAAACCTTCGGGACTGACTTGAAAGGCTAAAGCTCTATAGACATTTTCCAACATCAAAGTAATTTTTATTCCCACGCATGCTGTAGATCTCATTCCTTTATACATTTTAGATAAGCAAAGATCCGTCTTGTTTCATGGTGAATCAGAAAGACAACCCCCTTATATTTGGTGGTATTGTACTTGTAAATGAATCACATGGTGCAGATGGCGTTAAGCTCAGGTCTGCAGTGCTGTTAGATTTTCCTAAATTTACAATGCTGTAAATTTAGAATTAGATTTAAATTACTCAGAAATTACAGATGTTACTTATTCACCTCAAGTTAAATCAGTTGCATCACTAAATCCAAGGAGTGTGAACTGTCCAGACAGTAAGATGGATTTATTTAAGACCACATTGTAATGGGATAACCTCAGGGTAATAGTGGCCAATGATGAAATAAATGCAATTGGTATTGAATTAAATAAAATAAACCCTGAAATATAGGGACAAGTTGCACAGTGTTGCAGCACACCTCCACCTAGCAGATAGAAACTTAAGTTTGACTGACTTTCTTCCTTCTGTCTTCACCACAGAGTGGCGTCCGGGCTCAACAGGGCAGATTTTGTCAGATCTGGACCTGACATCCCAGAAAGAGGGCAGATGGAAACGCATCAACACTCTGGCACACTACAATGTGAGTACTGACAACATTTGGTGCCTTGATGCAACATATTAAAAAGTGAAGACTGGAAATAGCAAGGGATGTGAGTAGGCGGTGGGGAAGTAAAAAGCTGTATGCTGGCATGTGGATGTGAAAGGGGTTGCCTATTTTCATGCCATTTCAGTAAGAGGCTGAGCTTTATATCTTGTGTCACAGTGGAGTGAATGTAATCTCTGTCTGCTGCAGATTTTCTGACTTGAATATACCAGCACACACCATATGAATTTTTAAATTGATTTTCTTGTAGGTTTATTTTCATAAAACCATTCCCTTTATATTTGCCTCTAATCAATGTGCAGATGTGAGTAAATGTGTATTTCTCTGTCTTGCATGGTGATAACAGTATGTCAGCATTATTAAATGGATCTGTTAGTGCACAGACACTAAACTTGCTTTTTTTATGTAGGAAATTACAGTCATACAACCATGTGTGTGACTCTACACATCTGAGTAAAGACAAAATGACAGATTTGTGTCCAAAATCTCAATTTTCTTGACACTATAGAATGAAATATGCAGTACAGTGTTATATTGTGAATAGTGAATGAGTGAGCCATAGTTGCTTTTAGGGAGGTATACCCAGAACTTCAAGAAAATTAGAAGAATTTTAAAAATAACCTAGAACTACTAACCTATTGTTATTAAGACGACTGTTATTTCTTACTGCTGTCTGTCACTGAAAATGTGACTGAAAATGCTACTTTGTGGTACATGGTGAACATTATATAATGATGTCATTGTACGACGTGCACTCAAGCACAATATTGAAAATTGGTGAAGTGGTCCTTCAAAGCCTTTTATGTGCCTCTTTATTTCTAGCCCATCAAGCAGCTCTTTAAATAAAAATCTTACATTTTGAGGAATGATTTATTGTATATGTTTTCTCCATCTGTACTATATTCTGTTTGGAAGCTGCTAACTATGGAAAAGCTTAAAGTATGTAAAAGCTAAGTTTTCTGGTAAAGGTGCTGCTTGTAGGATGTGCAACCTTTGAGCAATTACAAAAATAATTATTTCCACAAATCAAATACTCAATAAACCACTATATAATTATTTTCTTGCACAGGAAGCCTTTACAAGTTTAGCAAAAACATTTACCACTGCCCTGGTTTGCTATTGTAGCTCAGTGGTGACAGAACTCCACTAATTTGTTATGGCAAAGTATTGATCCTGGGAAAGTAAAGGTCACTCACAAATATTCCCTGCTTGTCCTGCTTTTCAGCCACTTAAATCCTCCTCTTTCAAAGGTATTCCTCTTCCTTTCATTTTGCCCACTGATGTCTTGCAGTTGTTCTTAGAGGACAGCCTTACTGCCATACATTCATTGACTTTGTCACAGTAGTGCTAATCACAGTATTTATGGAGTCAATAAAAGGTTGAAACCAAAGAAAATGCCTGTAAATACCTCAATAAAGACCCATTGTAGCTGTCCACTCATTAGCATTGATTATGAATTTGTTCTGGGGCACTAACAAAGACTGCTGACCTCAGTCACAGTACCTTTTAAGTTTAAGGTGTGAGGTGTGTGTGAATCATTTTGTGTTTTCTGTCTAATAACTGCCATGTGCCTTCCAGGTGCGAGATAATGCCACATTAGTCTTGTCCAGAGTGGTCCACACTCACCAGAACTATGACCAGAACCAGGAAAACCATGAAGAACGTACGTGTCTTTATACACACACACAAACTGCTACACTTATTATATTCAAACTCACATGGATCAGATGTGTACTTTACAATATAATGTATGCCTTTGTTCATTTTCCTCAGGGCTTTTGTCAACATCCCTGCTCTCATTTAACATGCCAACACATGTTGTTTTAGCACACTTTGAGATTATGCCGAAATAATATGCACTTGCATCTTCAGCCTTTTTATGTGCATTTCAGAATAGTTGATTGTTTAGCATTTCGGCTTGCATATTCTCTCTGCATGCGAATCGAGATGACAAACAACCTCCCATTTTTCATCATCTGAATATGTGCTATGAGGGTGTGCATGAATAAATAAGCAGTAGAATTATTACAAGAAAGTTTAAAAAGTGCTTTTTCTCTCCGACAGGAAATGCTCTGCTGGATGACGACAAGGTGTTTCACTTGGTGAGGCCGACAGATGAACTGGATGAGATCAAATCTAAACGAGGAAGCATAAAGGACAAGTCGATGACTAAAGCCATTACAGAGATCTATCTAACACGACTCCTTTCTGTCAAGGTACAAAGACAGAATCGTTTATTCAATCAGACATTTGTTAAGTAGTTATCTAATTTTCTGATTCAAGCAAATAGCAATTTTTGCTCTTCCAGGAAGAGTTTTGAGTTAAAATACAGGTTTAATTCATGGTGTCTAGGTTTGAATACGGTAGAAAATGTAAAATAGTCTCAAAAAACCTGAATATCTTTCCTCACATTGAGTGCAAATGGGTATGTCTCAGGGTTTTGATATTTCTGTCTCTGCTCTCTGTCTCACATTATTTGTGGCTCCTTTCAGGGAACACTGCAGCAGTTTGTGGATGACTTCTTCCGAAGTGTGCTTTGCTCGGGGGCAGTGGTGCCACCGGCTGTCAAATATTTCTTTGACTTCCTGGATGAGCAGGCACTGAAACACAGTGTGGATGAGGAGACCATCCATATCTGGAAGACTAATAGGTAAAAGAACTGAATGCTTGATGCACTGATGGTCAGTCTCAAAGGTTCAAATGTGTGTGCAGTGATCAGTGAAAGAAAGAAATACTCAGATATTTTAAGTAAGGACCAATAACACAATGTAAACATATTACATATATTTAAAATCCAACTGAAGTAAAGGCTCCAAAGTAATGTTAGCAAAATGAAGCACTCCTTGTGAAGACAAACACCCTGTGACTGATATATTAGTATTACAATATTTTGTTAATGCTGATGATACTTTATGTACAGGTAGATTTTTTTCAGTAGTTCAGTTCCTGAGTTTGTTAATAATAGAGGAAAGAAGGAAAACATTTAGGTAAAGTATCTGATACATTTATCTCTTTCTTTTTCTAAAAGTTATTTAAACCAGCGTAACAGGGAAGTCAGTTCAGTACTTGTATACATCGTCTTTTTTATAATATATCTTACTAATAAAATCTAAACTGCTGCTTTAATCTTTAACAATGCATTGAATTTTAACTTGTTATATGTATAAGCATATGTAAAATGTATATAAGACATAGGTAAAATCCTAATCAGTGCTATACCTGCAAACTAAATGTGATGGAAAAGTGCCAGATTTGTCTCTGAAATGCAGAGAAGAATAGAATGGCAGTATAAGTAGTAAAGTAGCATAGTATTACTCAAGTAGACTGCAAATGGCTAACTTTTTACTGTACTAGAAAATACCCACAGACACACAATGGCTGACTTTCTGACTGTGACAAACACCACAAATCCCACCGTCTGAGATACAGTAACACTGCGATAAATAAAACTTACTTACCCAAGAAAGAGCTGAATACAAATGGACAATTTCAGCTCACTTAGTTTGCATTTGCAATCCCCCTGCTCCCATGTGACATTTAAGTGCATAAATTAGTGTCACGTCGGCTAAGACTCAAGCATACAAGACGACGTGTTGCATGTAGATGCAATTGATTGACGTAAGGCTGGCAAGAGAGAACCCACACAAGGACAGGAGATGAGCAATTTAATTACTTACTACACTCCACACCACAGTCTGCATCCACCCGTTCTGTTTATCAAATCAACTGAGGGCTATGTATTAAATATGAATGTGTGTATGAGGCATAACAACAAACAAACATGGTAATTATGTCCCAAGCTAATTTAATTCTGTGATTATAGCAACATTGCTATTTTTATACTTCTATTGTATTCACACTGCACCCTTCCCCGGAGATATTACCAAAACAGTATGAATTTTACACAGTGTTTGTTTCATGTCTCAGATGTCGGGACAATCACACCGGAAAGGGAGGAGAGTTTGTTTTTTTTTTAAATCTATCGTATTTTAGGTGCTCTTTTGAAATCGCATCCTGACACGAGGTTGGAAAGAAGCATAAGGAGCTTGTGTTTTCCTGTTCAGAAGGGAAATTAGTAAGAGTACTCGAGCATTACGTTATATAGTGAGTGCTTTAGGTGGTTAAGCTACATTGGAGCTTTAAAGGTCAAAGTTTTGCTTTTACCTTAGCAGTTCTAATCACAGTTTGTTAGAGAGGACAAGCATCGTTTACAGCTGCTCATCGTTCCCTTTTGTTATTAAGTTCCCTTTTGTTATTAAGTTCCCTTTTGTTATTAAGAAAAAAAGTCTTCTGCAGTAATTTTTTTTCCGTTTTCATTTTACTTTCATTGTAATAATTCTCACAGAGGTCAGTGTCTTATGAAATGATAATATAAAGTGACAGTGGAGGGTATTGTTCTGAATGAACTGGCACCTACAAGAAAGGCTTTTCTCCACCCCTGTTATTATCTTGTACTGCACTCAATTGCACCTCAGGCAAGTGCTCTTGCACATGAAATGCCTCCCTGACTCAATTGATGAGATTTTCTCACTTTCTGAAGCAATAACAACCACGACGAAAGATCATTTTCGTGCCCTTTTCCCATACAGCCTTCCTCTGCGGTTCTGGGTGAACATCCTCAAGAATCCCCACTTCATCTTCGACGTCCACGTGTCTGAAGTGGTCGACGCCTCGCTCTCTGTCATCGCTCAGACCTTCATGGATGCTTGCACCAAGAGCGAGCACAAACTCAGCCGGGTGAGTGGAAACGGGAAGGAAGAGGAGGTGGTGAGGAGGGGAAAGGAATGAGGTGAATGAATGAGCAAGTGGGTATAGGGGAGAAAAGGTGAAGAAGATGGCAACAAAGTGGATTACATGAGAAGTAAAAAGGAGTCAGAAGAAAAATGTCAAAGATCAGTCAGTCTAACGTGCCACTGTTTACTCTGTTGTCTCTAGGACTCCCCAAGTAACAAACTACTCTATGCAAAGGAAATCTCCACCTATAAGAAGATGGTGGATGAGTAAGTCCTGACAGCCCTTTACAATTTTCCTTTCTGTTTTCATCACAGTTTTTGCAAAATATTTGTCTTATAATGTGGTGATTATCATCTCTTGTCCTCCGTATGTGTGTGTAGTTACTACAAGGGCATCAGGCAGATGGTGCCCGTCAGCGACCAAGACATGAACACTCATCTGGCAGAGGTGTCACGGGTGAGAAACGCAAATGTTAATTTTAGTGCCGTTTAGTTTACTCTGATGTAAAAGTTTTAATACTAACATATAACAATACAGTTACCTCATTAACAAATAGTATAGTTTAATAGAGTCAATTTAAGCTACAGATTTTGTTATCTGTTCTCCTATTATCATTTTCGCTTGCACCCACTGTACATTCAACAAAGCGTGGTCTGGTTTTTGGTTTTGTTGGTCTGATGGTTCTTGTTAAAATGCGCCTTGGGAGTCATAGTTGACTAAAGTTTCTAAATCGACAAGCCTTCGCGTCCAGCTGGTAGAGGAACGGATGATTTCTAACTCAGCTGTTGTTTCTTCTTGTACTTTAATTGCATACGTTTAATGCCATTGGAAGGTGTAGAAGTGCTCCAACATGAGTTACTATGGTAAAATTAAGTAAGAAATATACCTACACAACACAGGCCGTAGGTTCTAATATACTGTACTATAGCAAACACTAGTATAAAAACTATGTGAGCGGTAAGACAGAAGAGGAACTGGTGTATCTGTTTACAGTGCAGCCAAACAAGCTCACATTGTTTTTATAAAGAATTCATTCAACAATAATATTTTTCCAGTAGTTTTTCACTGTCAACTATCAGTGCTTGGGTTGCATTGTGGGTAATGTAGTTGCCAGGTTTTGACAAGGAAGAAAAAGAGAAATGTATGGGGGGAAAAAAGCCAATATCTCTGGTTCATCAGTTTTGATCCTTTTTCATCCATTGTGAGTCCCAAAATATTGTTCAACACTAAATTGGCTGAGTGCTCGTTAAATACAGCTCTGTCATGGTGTTAGGAAAGTGAACAGTTAACAAGTAGGTCGATATCTGTGAGATCAAATCAAAAACTGTGACACTGGACTACAAATACTACATGACTTAATGCTGCAAATTTCTTGTTTGTGTGATTTCAGTGCAGGAATGTCACACTTCACCACTAACACTGACAACTGCTGTATGGAATTGTACATACTAAATATAGATACATGAAGTGGTTATTGCTGAAAAAATGGGTTTGAGTTCATTAAAATTTTACAGATTATGACTTTAATGTCTATTGGTTAATGCTTTGTTTCCAGAGCAGAACAGATTTTTCTGTCCTAAGTGGAGCTGTTTTTTTAAACATGGAAAAAAAAGCTGATTGCTCACTCAAGTCTCTGCTGTTCCATGGTTTGGTTACATTTCTTATTTAACCTTTAAAATTGTGTTTTATGTTCTCCAGTCTCACACAGATAGACTGAACACACAAGTGGCTCTCCATCAGCTTTATCAGTACGCCAGCAAATACTATGATGGGGTAAGAGGCCCTTTTCCTTCCTATCGCACCCAAAGGAGGCTATTCCACTGAATGCACTACTGCCCACTATGTTATTGCTTTTCCTTTTTTCTCAATTCGCTCTTGATATGCCAGAAGTGTGATTGTATGAAATTTTAATTGAAAGCATTTCTGTGGTATGTGAATTGGAAAATTGCTCTGGGAATTGATTTTTAAATGTCCATTGTGCATTGCCACTTGAGGTCACCAAAAGGGGATAAACAAAACCTAATGAACAAGTTGGATAAACAAATGGGGCTGTCAGTCTCCCCTAAGTGGGGCTCACAAACAATAACAGCTTATATGACTGTTCATGTCAAATAACGCCGTCCTCTACTCCCATTCTCCTCCCTTGTTCTTCCTCTTTGTCCTGTTCTCATTCTCGCCCCCCATCGCTGTCTCTGTTTTTTCCTGACATTCTTGTTTTGCCTCATTCTCCTCCATTTCTGTCTTTTCTCACCTTCCCTCCCTGTTTCAGATCATCGCGTCCCTAGACGATGACCCAGCTGCCCAGAGTAAACAGCTGACCCTGCGGCTTCAACAGATAGCAGCCGCCCTGGAAAACAAAGTGACTGATCTCTAACAGACCGAGTGGAAGGAGGGAAAAAGATGGAGTGGAGTGATAGGATACTGCCAGTGACTACAGGGGCTTAGTCTTTTTTTTCCTTTCTTTTTTTTATTGTTTGGTTTGTTTGTTTGTTTTTTTCTTATTAAGAGAATTAAACATGGAAATAAGGAAAGGTGAGAAGAGACTTGAGGCTCTGGGACAAATCTGTGCTGCAGAGTAACAGAAACTAATGAAATGCAGAGAGAGCAAAGAGAGGAAGAAAATGATGGGTTACACTGTCATAGGTACGCCTTAAAGCTCACTTGCCAAACCTTAAAGGTCTGCGTGCTCACTCATGCTTCACTGAATATTGCCTCCCACAATGCAGCGTGGGAGACCACTGTCTGAGAATTAAGCCCCTGTGTGGAGCACTGGCATGGGAGATAATCAGATGTTCAATTTCTTTCTGTGTAGAAAAGGTTTTAAGAATTGTATTATATATTTTTTTTATCGTGCAGTCTTTATGCGGAAAGCTTTATAAGGAAAAAAAATATCTTTTTAAAAGGATCACCTTGTGATGCGGATAGTGTTTTTATTAGCCTGTGTGTGCGTAGATGTCTGTGCGAAGCACATGTGAACAAGTGTGGAAGTTGCTAAACTTGAGTGTTTGTATGTTCGCGTGGCTTGTGAGAGTGTGAATGTGTGGGAATGTATGTGCACACACAGGATGCCTAATGTCAGGCGTGAGGGCGAAGGTACGCCTGCTTTCTGTCATTTTAATTCCCCGTATCCAGTGACACACTGGAGCCTGCACTCTCATCGAGCTTTTTGACAGAGACCAAAGGGTCCTCATAGGGACACTGGTTAATCTAGCAATGTACAGGCTCATATAAATGACAGGTCACCAGTAATTTCAAAAACATTTGAGTTACATTCCTTTTTGCTTCAAGCTGGAGTGCCACTTGTGCTTATAGAAATCGATGATAGCACAGTCTGTCTCCCTTTATTGTACAGTGCCATGATACATTCCACTTCAACAAAAGCACAGAAGGACATTTCAGAAATTTTGTAAGACATTTCAGTTAATGACTGTGTGCAGAGGTTTTTCTTTATGACGAAACTTTTTTCTTTTTGTAAGTTTGTAAGCAAGAAGCAGCTTTATTCTGCCATGGAGCCATGTCACTCATATTAGCACTGCAATAATGTCAGAACACCATGAGCCACATTGAGCAGTCACATTAGCTTATAAAATGTATTCACATACAGTAGCAGTTCAGCAATATGTTACAACATTTTCCAAATGTATATGCATTTAGTGTCCATGATTTTCATTGCCATTATTTTAGTATTGCCCTTTTAATGTTCAAAATAACCATTTAGCTTTCTGCCTCTAAAGCTATAAAATAGCTTATTGCGTGTGATGTTAATAATCTGCCGGAGATGCCGTTGGTACTTAAACGCTATGTTTTGAACAAAATTAGAGAGGTTTTAGTGTTCTATGATGTTGGGAGGTCAATCATGTACATAATTGTTATAGTAATTGGAATATTGACATGTCAGTGTCAGAGCTGAGGTGACAGGATAGAAATGAGGGTTTGATATTTCTTGGGCCATTAAGCGCCACTCTAAATTGTAGGTTTTGCTGTTGACAGATAATTTAATTGTACTCCCTGTATCTGATCATGGATGTGTGTAGTTGACAGAGCATAACGAGCTCCAAAGACCCCAGAATGTTAATTATTCCTGCCTTGGCTCGAGAGAGGTTTACACAGACCTCAAGCCTGCCTGCCTGCCTGCTTTCTCAGCATGGCACCCTGGCATCCCGACCAACAGCACTTGGCACTGCCCACTCAGCGCAGTGCAGAGTGGCACTCTGTATAATGGAATCAGCAGGGGGAGGCTTTTGATCTTAATTGCATGCCGACTGCAGACTCCATCCTTGTCTCCGCTGTTGTTTACTGCTGGCTTCTCTCTCACTGACAGAGTTGATGCAAGAAGCTTCTTTCAGAGCCTTTCTTTAACCAAAAATGTGCCTTATTGAATAGGATGATAAATATATATGGTTTCTAAATTATTCTATTGGTAACCTAGGTGATTATGATGATAGTGCTATAGACAAAGCAATGTATTTGGACTTGTGATATTATGTGTGCTGTCTAAAATGCTAGATGCCCTGCTGCAGCCATTTGCGTGCCAATAGGCTGAAGACATTTCAGTATGATTTCTTTTATGGTTGCAGTTTTGATATGTGCATTTCATTTGGGTGTCTGTGGTGTGTGCTTAGTAGGACTTTGGTGGCCAAGGTAAAAAGCCAAAATGAATAAACATAAAACAGTGGCCAGTGTGATTTGGGTTTCCCTTGAAAATGTCTGGCATTCTGAAATTAGTCTCACGTCAAAAGGTATCCTTATGTAGATTGAATATAGCTCAAAATTGTTCCAATGGTGTTAACTTTTTTTGCCATGTGTTTCTAAGCTATTCCACAATGTGTACGTTAAATGACTATCTATACTCGACAAATTACCTTTCTTACTGCTGTGCAGTTATTTTTATTTCTTGTTTCCTATACCATATAAATCTTTGTAAAACATGTTGAAATACTGTATTCTAATTGTATAATCCTATGCATTGAGTCCTGGGACAAAAAAAAAACAAAAGAGAAAAAAAAACTGTTTGTGCAGTTGTCGAGACTTTTTTCCATTTTGAAACTTGTGAATGTGCTGTATTGATAAAAGAAACTGGGACACTCCATTTTCTGTGCAAGACCAATAATGGAAGCCGTTTTTTTCCTCCATCCAAGGCAGCTCAGAAGATTGTTGATCTTGTACCTGATCTGGTTGTACTGGCTGAACTTAATTTTACAATGGTTGTGTGTGGACGGAGCAGTTACCCACAGGTTTCATCATACACTCCTCCATGAATAAACTCAGAGATATATACGCCCTTCATATCTGCTGTGTTTCTTTCACTTTTAGAATATTGATTTTTCTTCAATTGAACACTCACCTCCCATGCATATTGCATGAGTTACAATCACCTTGGATGATAGAGTAACACTTAGCACAGGTAGCCAATTCTTTGTTGAAGTGAACTGAATCCTTGCTTCAATGGTTTAGTATTTCTACAGCTAATCACAGGACCTTAAAGTTACTAAAGAGCTTCTACACAGGCAAGAATAATACTGTAGGTGGATTTATGAAAATGATCTCTTATTCAAACCAGGCAATCACTTTATGAAGAAGAAGGCCATGTTCTTGAACCTGACTTTTTTCTTATCAGATATTCTTGCATGTTATGACCTCAAATGATTTTCTTCATAGCATCAATCTTTTTATGCAGCATACCCTATGATGGCTGATGCTTTTCGCCAAATGTCACATCAGGTTCCTGTCACATGGCTCCGCATACAAACTAAAAGCCAATATCTGGCTTTATGAAATGAACTGATAATGTAAATAGCCGCGCGGCATCTCTGTCATTGGCAGTGAAGGTTGAAAAATTGCTGCGAAAACATTAATTAAGTAATGACAGCTAAGAATGAAATTGGAAAAAGAAAGATGAAAGGCAAAATTGCTTCATCTGACTGCTTAACAAACCCAGACGCAGGGGTGGAGATATCAAAGACGGTCCAGGGGCCTTTGCGGGCCATCTTCTAACTGAGCAGATCATTGATGCAGCAACAGATAGAGCGACTTCAAGGGCTGCTGCCAAAGCAAGAGTGATTACACTTGATTATCACAAGCGCTGCATCTTGTACACTTGCCTGGTGGAAAATCAAAGGCAACACTGTACTTCATATTTCTATAATGTATATTCATTTTGTAAGTCACCATAATTTACTGTGCACTGCACTCACGATGAGATATCTGAATAATTATACCCTTCAATCGATGGTACTGCACACCAAGAATAATTATTTTGAGTCTCTTTGCAATTTCCTACAAGAAATTGGGTTAAAATCTGCATGTTGCTGGCTCCTGTTCTGCCTGACATGCTGCAGATACAACAGCCAGTCTCTCCTTCAGCAGGAGATACCAGCAGGTTGTGTTTCACCTCAGTGCGTTTCAACCTTTCTAATGAGATTTGGCTTTGATTTCCTCTGCCTTGAGAGAAGAGGAGGAGGAGAACTTGGTGGGAAAAAAAACAATGCTGGCGTGTTGTTATCTTAAAATGTTGTTCTGGCGAATAATTAAAAATCTAGCAACAACTGAATCCTGGGCTCTCTAAGCTTAGTGACAACCTGAGAGCAAATTAAATTAGCATGTTATGTTAGCATTTTAACAGGCTTAGACATACATGAGTTTATAAGTAGTTTGAATTTAGACTCCTGCTCTTGCTGTGTGCTCACTATATCAGCACACAGTTAAATCAGCTGTAGTTTCTCTCTTAATGACTGAGTTTAATGGGCTGAAAGGCAACTTCAGGCAGACTTGTCAAGAGAAAACATATGTGGGAGGTCTGCATGTTGTAAGGTAAGGTAAGGTGGGAACAGTTGCAACACATTTTGCTAGACCCACACAGTTTTGGTATGTTTTATCTTATCTGTTAGCTGATCTTGTATCTTGTATCATTACAATGTTTCAAATGTCAGTTTGGTGATTGGACACCCCTAGAATTGGAATTGCAGGGAGGACAGTAATTCTGAATGTAGGTTATACATATATATTATATATAGTTTCCCCTGACCTATATACAAAGAATTAATGGTGTTTTGTAACACAAAGACAAAAAATAACTTACTGCACAGTCCATTATGGATTTTGTTGCATTGTTGTATTAGTTTAGTTGTTGTATTAGTTTTTATCTGACTGTTTAGTATGGGGACACTTGTGACACATTGTACCTGTGCCTGTTTCCACCACCCATCATAAAACTGGCATTGTTATGCCAACATAATCCACATCCCTCCATAAAGTCCAGAAAAACACTGACACTTAGGACATGTCTTCCTGGTAGGGACAGGGACAAAATTTACATACAGACTGATTTTCGTGGGTCATAGGTTATTTTTGATTGAGGAAATTACAACTGGAATTGTAACTGGTTTTAAGTCTCCACCTCTACACAGCACAAGCAAACACACAGACAGAAAACAACACACAATTGACATGCACATACTAGTGGTTCCACGTGATAAATAGCTTTGGAAATGTGTGTTGCATAGTGTTTAAAATATTTAAAACTAGATTACCACTCCAAATGATTCACTGCATAAAAACATGAGGTTATGTGCTACCTATTTGTAAGCCCTCAGACAATGCTTTATAAATAAATGATAAGCTCATTTCCCCCCAAATCTGTCTCATTCCCAGATACACTGAAACAATCACTATTGCTCCCACATACATCAACAGTCTAGTGTCAATGAAGAAATTGATACTTGATGGGATGGTATACTAAACCAAGTTAGCCTACTATCCAGTAAAACGTGTGGGGAAACAAGAAGAGGAAACTGGGGCAGCCTCCCATTTGATAACTATTATTTAACTAAAGTATATTTAACTAAGACTCCCATATTAATTTAAGGTGAACAAATTGGTTTTAGCACATAAGACTTTTGGTGACCCTCATCACTTGTTAAGATAAACATCGACTTTAATGCAGTGGAGACTGTCCCTTCTTTCTATCACTGTAAAGGTGAAAACTGATTTATTCATTGGGGGAAAACAGACCTTATTCTACGAGCAGGTGAGCATCAGCTGTGTCCGTGAATCCCGCATTTCTCTGCAGCT
>OMLM01010083.1:0-22203 GCA_900302695.1 Helostoma temminkii | reverse complement strand
TCTCTCTGCAGCTGTGAATGGTTTTTACTGCTCATTCATTCATTCTATCATTCAAGCACTTCTGCTATATATGTAATAATTATTATATTTGTTTACCGACTCTAAAATTAATATTATCTTTGGCGCCCGAATAGAAATATATATATAGTCCTATGACTAAACACTAAACCTTCTTCCCCATAACACGTGAATGCAACGACGAGCGGTGGCGAATGACAGGTTTCTCATGTTGTGATTGACAGGCAGGGCTGACCAATCAGCGTGGCTACTGCAAAATATTTATCCAATCACCAGGGGATAAACACGTTATTGTCCAATCACATTCAAGAGAGGAGATTCTTAGTTTGTAGCGCCGCGGCAGACGATGATAGATGAATGGAGCTATCAGCTAGCTTATTAATTCACATCATCACTGCATATTAACAGGTATTAATATGTTGGAACAAGGAACCACGGAATAAGAAGACACTCTTGAAGCCCCTTATATAGTCCAAATGCTTCGTTCTGTATGCTTGCTACATAAATTAATCTGGAAAGGCGCTTGATCAGGTGTAGCTTGCTAATAACAAACGTTAGCATGCACCGGAAGCTATCATCTGGAGTGGATGCAAGACTGAAAGTCCCAGAGGAAACAACTGATAATACACCTTCCCGAGAGGGTAACTAATTAAAACTTACATCGTTTATCGTGGAACATTATTGTGTTGCTGGTTTAATATGTATTGTGATCTAACGTTAGCAAACCTAGCTAAATGTTGTCTTAGCATGTTGGCGTTAGCTGCCTGTGGAGCTTTATGTTTTGTTACTTGAAATTATTTTCTAGCTATATGTTTACTATATTGTACTGACAGTCGTTTATTGCCTATTCTTGCGTTTTATTGTTAAATTAAAGTACTTTGACCCTATGTTGTGGCACTCATACAGGGTGATGCTACAGTGGCACCATGTACCGGAGTCCTAACAACCCTTTGAAGCCCAGCTGTAACAGCAGCAGCATCACTGAGCTGCTGGGTGCCCTGTGTGACTGCAGCCTGTCTGGGGTGTCATGGAAGCGGCGAGCCCTGGGAGGAGTCTCAAGAGAAGGTTTCCGCAGAGCTCTCAAAAGGCGTGCCTATGGTGCTCTGCTGTCAGGGCTATTTCAAGATGGCACCAAAGTGTCTGCCTCGGGCCCAAGTGCCACAGCTAATACACCACCCAGAAACAAAGTTCTGATGATATGTTTTGACTTGAGGGTGGCAGGGTGCAGGGAGGAAGCAGAGAAGTTGGAGGAGCAGCTGGAGAGGTTGCCAGAGGGAATATCCTCCGGCCTAAAGGAAGTAGACGCAGTCCTCGAACTCCTGGTGCAACTAGCTGGTTCAGCACCTCCTCCTCCTACTTCTTTCAGCATGGACTACATGAGACGAGAGCGACCTGTGCTGCGGAGGCCTCAGCCCTGGGGCTACCAGAGTGAAGAGCTGCAGAGGCTAGAGGCTCATGCGTGGGGTTTAGTGTGCGGGCAGGAATGGGGGACTTGGGAGAGTTTGTGTGGAACTCAGAGACTGATGGATGCCCCTCCGGGCACAGGACTGCTGGCTCTGAGGACTAAATTGGAAACGGAAGAAAAATTTGAGAAAGAAACCAGAATGACACTGTTTGGAGCACTACAGCACACCCGCACTTCAGACATAGACATAAGACTGGACCTGCCTCCTGTTCCCAGTAATATTGATGTAACTGGGCTCGCCATCAGGGTACGAGAAAATGGTTTTGTCTAGTGTTTAAGCTAAAGCACACTCTTGCTCTTAAGTTTGAGATATTCTGACATAGCCAGGTCGGCTATGGACTGAGTAAGAGGCTTCACATTCGTGCCATTTTTGACTGAAGTTTATTTTTAAACTCCAAGGTTTGCACTATTATCATAAATCTTATTGGTTGTCTGTGCAGGTACCCCCCTGTTTAGATCAGTCAGAGGATGAGGGTTTCCAGTCAGCCTCTAACCTGACCCCAGACTCTCAGTCAGAGCCCAGCCCAATTCCAGACATTGATATATGGGAGGCTGCCCGCACATTTGAGCCTGGAAGACGCCGCTGTTGGGAGACTATTGGTTGGTAAGTGACGTGTCAGTAGAAAGTTATTAAAAGAGTGTTCAATTACATTCCAGGGAAGATTTCAGCTATACTTCATCAATCAACAAACAGACGTTTGGTAGTTTTGGTTGATAAAGTACTCCTTTTTACAGATTATAAAACTGTTGGACATAAATTTTCTGTTGATCGACATGTAAATATGTTATGCAAAAACATAAAGGCAAATCAGGCAAAGTGGAAAATTAAGTTTAGCAAGTAAAGTAGCAAAACCCCTTTAACCAAGTGCCCCATGTGACTGTGTTTTCAACTTCACTATCCATTTCTGAACCTAAACATCAAATGTTAATCTGTTCTACCACTAGCCCACCAGGGAAAAAAGAGTCTCTGTATCTAACAGAAGGAGGCAGGGAGGCCTTCGACCAGCTCTATCGTCTATGGGAGGGAGAGATGAGAGTGGTGAGCAGTAGTACCCCCTCTCCCATCCTCCTGCTTCCCCTGGACTCTCAAACCCAACTCGTATCTGACCTCCTCAACGTGCTGATTGGAGTAGCGTCCACAACATTTCCTCTTAATCAGGTACATTTCATGATCTTCATTTATCACTTTCTTAAATGCAATATATGTTGTTTTAGTGCTCCCTCAGACTGAAGTGATAAAAGCACTGTGACAGCATGCAATTACTGAAAAACAACAGAAAAGAGATGCTGTGGAGAATCAATGGCCAATTTGTGCATGTGTGATAAAGCAAACCCAGGTGATTTATAAAAGTACATTACCTTATAAGTGTGAAAAGAAAAACAAAACTAAAAAGTTCAAGTCAGTAACCCGACACATTCCATTACACAATGAAGCTAATGAAAATATTCCTGCCAAAAATTTTAACATCAGGATAACTCTTCTGTTGTTTTGTTGTTTCCCATTAAATATTATTGTTTCCAGAGGATTATAATTTTTTTTTTTAGCAACATGAATTGAATGCTCATTCCCTAGTCACTCCCTAAGCCACTAGTGTTGTCTCCCTAGCCAAATTTTATCATGAATGTGTAGTTGGTGGACATAAATTAATGAAAACTTTACTATGCTATGCAATTTAAAGCAATAGTAATGCACAAAGTTCTACTTTTTTGATGTTGAAACTTTGTTCAGATGGTCAGAGAAGTGTCTATTAAGCTCAGCATTAATCTTTGAAGTGTTACAGAATATTGTCTTATGTTATTTTTGCCGTCCCAGAAGGGTGCTGTCTAGGATCATTGTATCCAATTCTAATAAAAGAACTGTGTAAGGGACAAAAACCAAACAAACAAACACCTGATTGTATATTGCAGTGTAATATTATACCACCACCAACCATGCCTTTTGAAATCACCATGGAGGTGACCATCTGACACCTGTGACAAAAATTCAATATTGCTAGCTTCACAACGACGGTCTTTGCTGTGAGGCTATTTTTAAAGGTTATTATTACATAGTACATTTATTCACTGTATTTTTTCCACAATGTGAATGTGTAATCTCCTTTTCCAGAGTGTTCAGTTTGATGTCAGACCTGGTGTGTGTGTGTCAGGAGCCTCACCAGAAAGTGTGTCTCGTCTCTTGGGGGAGCTGGCCCAATACGGTACTTACTACTTGAGGCTTAGTCGATTCTCTCTGCAGAGCGCTGAAAAGAAGGGTCTAGTCTTTCAGGTATGTTTGTATGATCATCACTATTCCACTTAGACCACTTAGATTATTAAATTCTTCACTTGTGTACTGCATGGGGAAATTGTGTTACTGTGAATCCAAGTTGGTATAGGACAGAGCAGAGTAACATCACCCCAGGTTCATAATATAGAAGCTTAAATTGAACTTCAGTGCAGGCCAAATTAACACATCACCCAGTCCTAAAAAAAAATGAAACAACACCATTTTTAAGCCATATTACATTCTGTACTCTATCAGTAATGTAAAGTATTTACCTTAATACAGTATATAAGTAGATATTTTTTGTCATGTGTTGCATTATTACTATAATAGAATGTAACCATTCTTGTACATATTAAAAATAGTGGATATTTTTCAGGCTTTTACAGGGGGCCTTCGGAAGTATCTTCATTACTACAGGGCGTGTGTTCTTAGCACTACACCCACACTCAGCCTGATGACTATTGGCTTCCTGTTCCGCAAAGTTGGCCGCCAACTCAGGTGAGGTTAAAATGGTTATTTTCTGCTAGTGATAACTTTGCGGTATTGAACCTCAACCCAGCCCAGTCAACAGTACAATTGTGTCCTGAAAGAGATGACCCCAGATGTAAATATCATCAGATCAAAAAAAATCTCTGCTTTCTTTTAATCTAAGGTATCTGTCAGAACTGTGCTGTGTAGATGGGGCTTTGGGTGCAGGCCAGGCAACCTTCCCTGTGGTGAGTGCTCTTTTATCTGGAAACTGCAATATGTCATCCATCACCGCTGTGTTTAGCCTATCAGATGGGATGTCAGCTCAGTGCCGTGTGGTTCTCCTCAGGGTGTTAAACTGCTGTCCTACCTGTACAATGAAGCACAGAATAACTGCAGCAACGAGAACTACCCAGTCCTGTTGTCACTGTTGAAGAGCAGCTGTGAACCTTACACACGGTCAGTCAACATGGTCTTCATACAGATGTTTGCCCTAAAAACAAAATCATATCAGCCAAGGACATTATTTTGCTTCATTGATATGCAGAGATTGCTGTATTGACCTTTTCCCACACAACTGTGTTTAAATGTTTTTGCTGTGCTTCACTTAGGTTTGTGTCTGACTGGGTGTATAGTGGCGTGTTTCGAGATGTTTATGGAGAATTCATGATTCAGGTCAATGAGGAGTATCTCGGCTTCAGAGGTGAGGCAACATACACACACACGCGCGCTGTCACATAAACACTTAGGCTTCAGTCAGCAGGTTCAGAAAATGAAAAGCGTACCAGACAGATTGTCCAGCAGAAAAAAATAGATTTCATTATAGCCTTTATTGCCTGGTTGGATTTGTCCTTGTGTCTATAAAGGATGTCATGAAGTTATTGGAAGATAATCAGTGAGAAGCAGAATCGGTTACCACAGCTGTGGGGACCAGAGCCATCTCCGCTCAGTTAGCCACAGGGACAAACATAAATAATGTTCTTTATTCTTTTCAGTCGATACAGCATGCTGTCTAAAACAACACTTTCTGATATGAATTAGTTTTTTTCTTGAATTTCGTCTGTTGTAAGTGTCCTTGACAAATGTGGGCTGACTGAATTAGTGCAATTAGTGACCTGCCTCCTTAAGGAGAGCAGAAGAATAAGGTTGAGATGAGAAGCACAGAACCATCTGTACGCAACAAGAGCTGCCAGACTGATTTTCTGTGTGCTGGTTATGTTGCTTTGCTCATGCTGGTGTTCATTGCCATGTGCTGTTGCCTCTATAACATAGTTTTTCACTGTCAGTGTCAAGGTTTTATGGATTTTACTCTTACACCTACACTTGTACAGATTTGTTATAAATCACATCACGTACATTTTATTGTATATATGTATATGCATTCTAATAAGTAGTTCAACATATTACATTTTCACATTAAATCACATTTTTGTTGGTTTTTAAGCAAGAAACTCAATGGACTAAATGTTTCAGCTCTTGTTGCCACAGTAAAGAGGATCTAAATAAAGTCACAGAGACAAAATAACCACTTTTTGTATTTTAATGCTAAATTAAGATTAGGTATTTTATGATATTCAAGAACATGTGAACATATTAAGGCAAAGCTAAAACAATTTAATTGTTGACTGGTTCAGAATTAATCAGTGCTTCCCACCTTTTTTAAGCACAAATGTCACAAAGCTTTGCTGACACCAGCTTGTCAAATGTGAAGATTTTATGTTTTTTCTTGTCAAATGTGACCATAAACTTTAACACCTCTGGGCAAATGACAAATTTTAACATAGCATTAGCAGACACTAACTAAAGAAAACAATCTACAGTAATTTGTAAAATGCGATTGATAGGTGCATTTTCCTGTGTACAAGTTAAGATGATTTTAATGAAATCATATTCCCCACACAGTACACAGTGTAGCTGCTTCATTTTGACAATGCTACATAAATATTGTTTCATATGAATAGTTATAGCCTGTCCAAATATTGTATGTCACCCCATACAAGGTCACACCATCACCTCGCCTATGTCTGGCTAAGAGGTTCATTTGCTCATCTGCTACACCTCATCAACTTCCACATTGAACCTCTGCACTTCTTGTTCCTGGTTTTTGGAGGACACACAAATGTCATTGTTCTCCTCGAAGTCCATCAGGCAGGGAAGCAATCAGCGACTAAGCTTTCTTGGCAAGCTGCAGGGTTTCTGTAAAGTGCTCTGGAGGCTCAGTGCATTCGTGTTCTCTTATGCTTTTTTGCTTAGGATCACTGAGCTAAGCGCTAACAATTTCCAAGTGTTAATTCAAGCGCTCAGAGTTTTGCCATGCCCTGTAAGTCATACTAACAAGGAAAAGTTTTAGGCTCAGTGTAGGCTGAGTATTACCCTACTCCTTTTACTTTTTGTACTGCTAAATCATCTTGGTCTGATAGGACAACATGTAACAGTCATCTTTTGAATTTCTGCAGACAAACATTTCTGGGTTCAGGGCTACACTTTGATCTCAAAGGATGTGGAGGATTGTGTTCCCATCTTCCTGAGACACATCGCCAATGATGTGTATGTCTGTGGAAAGACCATCAACCTCCTCAAGATCTGTTGCCCACAGGTTTGTTGTATACATTTATCACATTTATATATGCACAAGGGTAATTTTATGCAGCTAAATGATGAATAAACATACAGGTAAATATAGCCTAGATTATATTTGTGTTTTATTAATGGCAAAGACAGTTGTTTGCAGTGAATAAATTATTAACACAATGTTAATCCTCAAGATACTCGTAATATTTGATGTGTTTTCCTTGGCGTTACTGGCTATTCAGTGCACTTTATTGTTTTAGAGATGCACACATCGACGACGCGACATCAACCAAAAGCTACATATAGTACACAAATTATGCACCTGCCACAACAATGATTCAACCCATTTGAAAATCCATACTGCCTGCAAGAGGTGCGACAAATAATCAATACTGTGACATATGAGGACACAGATTCCTGTAAATTGTTATCAATACACTATCATCAGTGTTGTGATACAGTGTCTTGTGTTATTGGAGCAGAGGTGATTTTATCATTTATTGGAGACATTTGAACTTTGAACTGTCTCATCATGATGTAAAAAATGAGTGGTCAGTAATTCTGTCGAATAAAAACAAAAACTATATCTGTAAAGTAATTTTATTAGGAAAAAATGCCTAGTTCCAGCTTCGAAAATGTGCCAGTCTGCTGCTTTATCCAAGTAAACAATGTTTGGGACCGTTGATCAGGTGGATGTTTTTCAGTCCTGCTATTTTATAGACAAAACGGATCAAAATTGATTAATTTAGAAAATAATTGTCACGTTATTTGATAATGAAATGACCTCTTAGTTGCATCATTATCTTGCAGTCATTAGTTGCAGGTTGAATGATGACTCTGCCCCTTTACTTTTTTCACAATTTATTATCAAGGGCTTTATTATTATCAGAATATAATGGAAAATGTCCATCATAGTTTTCTCAGAACCCAAGATGACGTCTCCAAATTGGGTTTCAAACTGATGCTCCAACAAAACAAAAAGCTTTGCAAACACGGCATATCTGAGAGGTGCAACTATTGGCTACTACTGCTACTATGATCACTACTGTGTACTTTTCTGTGACATTTTCGATTAATAATTACTTAGGTGAATAAATAACCACTTATCAAAATAGTTGCCTATTCATGATCTTGCAATAAATGATATATTTGAATAATTTTAGATCTTGATGAGGCTCTTGCAACGTAAAGAATTAACTGCCTGTATGGTGATGCCATCATATTATGATGGCAGGATAGCTATTGCGAGCTGCCCTGTTCTTAGCACTAGGACCTCTAAAGTGCCTGTTAAAACTTTAAGCATTAGAGTTTTACTTTGGCTTTTCATATAATCTAATGATATTACATTTTCTCAGTTCTGTGACTTGCCTGCTGATTCATCAACACATAATTTTTTTACGACTTAACTTACCTGACCTATACCGCAGAGTCTGTGCTTCTGACTAATTGGCATTCTGTAACCACAGTGTTTCTCTCTAATTTCCATTAGTGTTGGCTTCTATTATTCTTGGAAAACCTGCATGATGGCTATGAATACAATAAATCATAAAAGTAATTGAGTGGAATGTCAGTAATGTGCTTGCTATTGGCCAAAAAGTCAAATGTGGCCACTGATAGTCTATTACTTTAATTAAAAAAGTGTCTTTTGAGTGTCTTTTCAATGAAACACAGAGTCATTGTTTCATTAGAAAGAGGTCAGCAGGCATCAAAAACACTGGAGAATGGGGTGTGACATGCAGCAGAGGTCCTTGGCTGGACCTGATCCAGCTGCTGTGTTTACATGGCATGCACAGTAAGCACTGGGCTACCAGAGTGCTCCTATGGTTCTAATTTTTTGTGTCTGCAGCACTATATCTGCTGGTCGGAGCTGCCGGTGCCTCGCATTGCTGTCACCTTCTCCCTTCAGGAGGTGGAAGAGATTGAAAGGGACTGTGCTGTGTACCGTGGACGGATGGAGACGATTGCTAAACACAGTGCCATCAGCAGGGAGGAGCAAGTACTGAGACACACACGTTGTTTCATATACTGTAATTTTAAATGTCTATAATTTTTTTTTTCCATAGTTTCTTCCAAAGTTTGAGCTTCAGTTATTATTTCTCCTTACCTATGTCGTACAAGAGCTTTGCTCAATTTTACATAAATAAAGTAAGGATATAAGAATGTGTTTTATATGCAATGAATTTCAGTAGACTAGCAGTCAACATGGTGTATTATTTTAATAAAGACACCATTATGTCAGTGGTAGCTGACTTTAATGGAATTTTTTAAATCAAGGGAAGCTTACACTTCTGGAAGGGAAGACAAATATGCAGTAAGATAAGTCATTACACAGGTATTGTCCCTTAAGATAGACAGAGAGAAAGAGAGAGGAACTTCTTTGTCTACATAAAATGATACATGATTGTGACGCCTCCCTTCAAGTACTGAGAATTCCAGAAGCTAGTCATTAAAATGGTGCAGCTGAAGTCTGAGACTTGCGTGCTGCATGATTAAGTACAACACCCTGGTTTGTATGACCTGTATAGTGTGTGCTGACTGGCAGGGTTTGGGGGAAAAGAGGTGAGCTACATGCCAGGATAATAGCTCTTTCTTAATGATGACTTTGTGTCTGTCTATTGTTAGGCCCAGCGAACAGAGAGGGCACGCCAGGACCTGATCAGTCAGGTTAGAGAGTCAGCAGCCAAAACCCTGGAGAGCATCCGTGGTTAGTGCTATACTTACAGACACACACACACACACACACAAGACTGCGAGTGTAATTTATATAATGCTTGATGTACGTCCACACCCCTTCCTGCTGAGTATACTTTTAAGAAATTGCTCAGCTCTGAGTATAACCCACATTTCCGTCTTGACTTTCTTCAACTCCTTTCATTCCTCTCAGGAGATCAGCAGAGATGCATAGGGGCAATTGCAGTGTGGAATGCTTTGAATGGCTTCCAGTACTACGGGCTGTGAAATCTAATCATCGCTTGCACAGTTTAGCAAACTCCTCACATCATTTATTACATCAAAAGATGTGTGGCAAAGTTTTGGGCCGGGGAGTGGGGGAATGTCTGCTCTGAATGCACTGTGTGTGTCTTGGCATAAGTATATTTGTGTTTGTGTGAGGCAGATGGTGAAGTTGTTTTCTGGATGTGTGTACATGAGAGAAACAAAGATGTTATGTACTTTTTTGTGGTGAGGGGGAAGCAGCCCACAGTTATCTTCTTTGCCTCCTGTAGGGCGCCAAGTGTCACAACGTCTGGCTGAGGAGGCCAAGAAGAGAGAGCGTTTTGAGGAGTTGAAACAGCACTTGGAGCAGGAACAAGAGGTAGTGTATGTGTGAGAGAGGGGAAAAGACATTTTAAACTGGTGGTACATGTGGGTTTCAAGTTAAATTTAGCTGGGCAAGACCATTTTAATGTGTCAAAAGATGTAATAGATGAATTTTATTTATTTTTTGGTTAATTAAACATAAAAATGCATTACCACATCTGTTAGATATGCCATCCTTTGGCACTGCTTATTATCTGAAAGTAATGTTGTGTCTGTGTGTGTGTCTGTATTTGTGACTAGTGGCGAAATGCAGCCAAGAAGAAACAGGAGGAAGATGACTTCAGCTTTGCCAGAGAGCTGAGAGACAGAGAAAAGAGACTACAAGCCCTGGAGGAGCAGCTGGAACAGAGGGCCAGGTCTGACCACTTCTACAGCCACTACTAACGATATAAATGTTTAGTGATGATTCATTTCTGTTAATAATTTATTAGACCTAGAATATATTAACTGACTTTGTCAAACATGACGGGAAAACTACTCCATCTGTGTGGCACAAAGGCTGGACTTTCTCCATGCATTTGGGAGATCTGTGTGATGCTTTAGCATGAGCAAATGTTATCAGAGCCTGTAATGTGAATATGTTGTATGTGTGATCCTCCATATGATGACTAAAAGCTGTCATTTAGCTTGACGGCATGTTGGAAATCAGAGTTTACCATAGCTGAAGTAAGCAGCTGTCATCGGAACCCTTTCATCCAACCACGCCACCTCTTTTGCACCTTCTTCATTTTTGTATTAACATAAGTTATTTGGGATGTGCTAGGAAATATGTTCCATGCCAGGTGTGAAACTATAGCTTTTATCAGGGGAAAAGCACATTTTACTGATTCGATCGATTATACATCATTAAAGTGCTTAATAATATGCTAAAGAAATGGCTCAAAATTGAATTCAGAACCATCACAGATCTTGAAAGCACACATATGCGTATGGCAGGGCAATATACTTATCAGAGTCCCTCATATGCACTTGCACATGAAAGGGCAGGTACTGTAGGATGAACACTGATTGCAGGATGATTTGCACTCAAATTTAAATGTAAATTATTCAGTATTCAAATAAGACATACTTTTCATAGTATGGTGCAAACTATCAGACTTGTTGGCAAAATTACACCAGCCTGTCTGTGTTCAGGAAGAGTGAATATTGCTATCCTTATCTAGGTTGAATATCTAACATGAAGATAATTAAAGCAACGTTACATGGTCACTGAATGGCCTGGCAGAAAATTATGGCAATCCCTTATCAGCCACTGTTTTGATAATGGATTTATTGTATTGGCTTAGTCCTGTTATTCTTTGGGTTTTTGATTTGGTCAAACCAAATCAAGACATTTGAAGATGTCCCTTTGATCTTTGGGTAATTGTATTGAGCATTTTTTACATTTTTTAGGTTTTGAACCAAATGATAATTTGCAGAAATAATCAACACATTAATCCATGATGAAAATGGTGGTTAGTTGCAACTCTGCGTAATGTTAATCCTTTCCTATATGTGCCTTTGCCCTGCATAAGACCCTCAGCTAAATTATTCTCTCGTGGCCTTTGTGCTTTTTGCATTCAAATTGTAGGAAGGAGATGATTGCTCAGTATAGCCGTCTGTCAGAGGAAGCAGCCTGCAGAGAGAGACGGGCCATGTGGAGGGTGCAGAGAATGAGGCTTGATACAGCCCGTGCTCAGTTCTTCATGCATGACAGCCAGCAGATTCAGGTTGTTAAAAAAAAAATTGACATCCTTGCTTGTCACATTCAGCTGACAAGCAAAAGATGATTAAAGAGAATATGTTAATCTTTAAGCTAATTAAATTAGATTTACAATGCTTTTGTGGATTGTTTACAGGCAATACTAGAGAAATATCCCTTAGGGCAGAAGAGACCTCCTGCAGAGGCGTTGCCACCTGTTCCCTCAGCGCAACAGACTGTACCGCAACCAGCACCGGTAAGGCCCCACACTGCTTCTTGAATATTAACCTCATTTTTTCCACATTTCCCATTTATGCCCCTCAAATTAATATAATATCTTCCAGGAATCTCCCACTCAGCCATCTGAACAGCAGCCTGCTGATACTCATGGTCCATCACCAACACCTGACCAGTCTTCCTCCATCGCCACCCCCACTGTAGATCCTTCTCTTATCTCTGAGAACATCGACATCAATGATTTTCTTCCCAAGCCTCCCAATCCTGACAGTCAGCAGGTGGATATAGCCCTACAGGAAATTGGCTCTGACCTACCTGAAGCCTGCCCTACAGCAAAACTAGTTGACTATGACTTCAGTGCCCCCTTTAGTCCACTTGAGGGTATCACTGGCCAAGCCTCAGTGCAGCCTAGGCCTCGCTGGGGACCTGCAGTCCAGTCTGACTTGATTCAGAGCCACCCCTCTTTCTCTCACATCTCGATAGGAGAGAATATGTCTCAATTCCAGGAGAATGTGCCCAAACCCAGCCCCTTTGGTCACGCTTCTAAATCCAGCTTTACCCTGGGCCAATACACCCCAGATGAGTCCCAAAATACATCTAAAGCAAATGTTTACAGACATCCCTCCCAAACCTTAGTGCAACCAGTAGATGGGAGTGGCTCAAACACAGACCACAAGCGAGAAGATGTTGCATCTGTGCCAGAACAGGGAACGAAAATGGAGATCTCACAAAGTAAAGTAGATGAGAATAAATCTGTAGTACCTACTAAAGAAGATGGCGTTGATACTGCCCCTTTTTCTACACAAGAACCAGACCTTAATAATGCTCACCACAAGTTAATGACTCACAGTGGTGTGGTTAAACCTCTTGAAGCAGCCACTCAAGACGACACATCAGATGCTCAAGACAAAGCTGGTAAAAATGTTTCTTTGACAAAAACCTATGATCATATCTCCACTGAACAACAAAAGGCTGGCGTGGTCGTTGCAGATGTTGTTGCTCCTCTAACTTCATCCGTCATCCATGGACATTCGTCTGATGCTCACATAAAGGTTGGACAGTTTGTATCAGAAGTAACTGCTCCTCTATCATCACCCAGCGTTCATGGCCACGCTTCAGATTCCCACATCAAGATTGGAGAACATGTTTCAGAAGTCGTTGCTCCACTACCTTCCCCCAGTGTTCATGGTCACGCTTCTGATGCTCACATTAAAGTTGGGGAAAATGTTTCGGAATTTGTCGCTCCTCTTCCTACTCCAAATATCCACGGACATGCCTCAGATGCTCACATCAAAATCGGGGAGCTTGTTCCTGATGTAGCTTCTCCACTTCCCACTCCTAACATCCATGGTCACTCGTCTGATGCTAATATAAAAGTGGGTGAGTTTGTGTCAAATGTTCCTGAAGCAAGAACTCGTTGGAGCAAGCATGGGCACGCTTCAGACTGCACACTTCAACCAGGCTGTGTGGTTTCTGGAGCTGGACCAGCTTTGTCCCCTCTGCCTGGAGGCTCTTATGGTCACTCCTCAGACTCAACATTAGGGATTGGATGTATTGTCTCAGGAGACGAACCCAAACGTTCTCCTCTACCTGGCAGTATTTATGGACATTCATCACAGTCAAATTTAGGCACAGGGTGCGTAGTTTCCAAATCTGAACCTCTTCCATCACTGCTACCAGGCAGCGCCTATGGCCACTCCTCTGATTCAACACTGGGTGTAGGCTGTGTGGTGTTGGGGATGGAGCCACAACCCTTTGCACTACTAGGCAGTGCTTTTGGCCATTCGTCAGATTCTTCACTTGGAACTGGGTGTGTGGTGAAGAGCAAAGTCAGTGGAGATCAGCAGAAAGTGCAGGCCATTGAAGATGGTAAAGGTAGGGGATATACACAACACACTGCTGTGAGGATTAGTAAGCTCAACATCATTACTTAAGACTTATTGCACTTGGCACTGATTAGCCATATGTTAGTAAGAACTTGCATAAATTAGTGTTGCATTTAAAGGGATTTAAATAGCAATTATTTTTATTATTAGTAAATAATAACAATAATAATAGCTGCGCCACTGAAATCTCTGTGAACTCCAGGTCTTGAAGGAAAGATAAAGAGCTTTTTGCTCTGTGGTGTTAGAAATAGTGCCTAACAAATTAAGATGTCACTGAATACTGTGTTCTGCCTGTGTCTTGCTCTTTTTTTAAGGTGCTAAGTCGGATATTCCTAGTGAGCAGCTGCTTGAGGCCATGGGGTCCTGGGCAGGCAGCATCAGTATGTCCCCTGGAGAGAAGTCTGAGAAGGAATATCTCTCTGCTTTGTCTGCGCAGTACCAGGTGGAACACTACGAAGACTGCTACAATCTGATGGGTTGGTTGAAAAAGCAAGACTTGTTCCAGATTAGTAGTTGTAGACGCAATAATTCCTAGTTGATTACGAAAACTACTGAAACCTTTTCCAAATTTTTACTGGGGCCAAAAATAAACTAACTTAACTCTAATTTTAACAACACGTGGCATAATTTCTATAGCAGATACAGTATTTATGCCATGAGTGAAACTGACAAAAAGTAAATCATTTATATTTATATTTTTTTCTTTAATAAATACTCCTGCTCTGTCTTTTAGCCTACCATACAAGTAGTTACTGAAAGTAGTGAGTAGTAAATGTCTTTGAAATTACAGAGGAATAAAAATGATGCACCTTTGGGTGGAGCTTACTCGATACAAATTAAAACAAGCGTTTTTACAAGTTCAGGAGTGATGGGTTTCCAGATTCTGCAAAATATTTACTCCATCAGCACAGAGGCAGCAAAAAAATAAAAAGGGATATGCTTTTCACTCTGTGTTTGTAGTTCAGTCATACTGCTGTTACATTCTTGCTTCTAGAGTCTCTGTAAAATCACTCACAATATACTCAGCCAAATAAATCTTACATGCCACTGATCAAACCCATCAACCCTAATTATTTAGGTAGGGCTAATAGGGTTACATAGGGAGTGTGGGAAAAATAACTAACAACTTGCAAATTAGATATTTTTTTCACCAAACACTGTGATGCTTTTATGTCTTGATTTTGCTTGATTGTGTGTGATAGGTGTTGATTCAAACCTAAAGTCAGTTTAAGGTCTTAGGTTTAGGGCTATAAATGATATAAATAGTTGGAGCAAAAAATGAAATGTCAATATTTAAGAAAGTGTGTGTATATATGTATGTGTGTGTGTGTGTATGTATATGTATGTATGTATGTATATGTATATATATAATATATATTTACCTCGCATTATCCATTCTAGAAAAATATTTTCTTAGTGATATTTTTATCAGCAGCTTTCAGCAGTTGTCTGTGTTGTCTGTTATTTAGCAATATGTTTGTCATCTCCCTCTCACACAGCTTCATCCCCTGAGTGTCAGCTGCTGAAGCAGGTAACCCGAGGCCCATGGGGACTTCCGATGGACCCTACACTCCGCCGAGCTACAGACACCACTGCTGTCCAACTCAGCGAGATGGTTTCCCTGCCAGTTCTGATGAAACACTCTGTCACCACACCGCTCATCACACAGTAAGTGTCTGATATAATACTGCAAGTGAAGAGAGTCTGTTTGGTATTAGCCATAACGTTTTGTAGGTTGTTGTCTGTAAGTATGACATTGGGGTGTCTCAGAAATACATATGCTTATTTTTAAAGCTACTTCAGGCCACGTAGCTAAGCATATATGCTAAACTGCAGAAATAATTTAAATTCCTATTCCATCTTTGTATGATCGTTTTTCCATTTGGAATTCATAACTCAAAATTTTTATTAACACATTTTTATCCCGTGCTTGGGTGACATAGTGCAGATTTTCACCTCTATTTTTATCTCTTACCTGCTGACTTTTCAGTGAAAAAGAACCTTCCTTAAATCCAACTCTTATATAAATGTGAATTGCTTAGGAATAATTTAAAGTAATGGGATGGAGGAAGTCGTCCAGAAAATGGGAAAAAAAAAAAACACAGTTTATTCCCTGAGCTTTCTTAAGTGCTGATCTCTATCATCCCCACAACCTGCATCAAATTTGCAGGTCAGCATCATTTTACTGTAAGTCCCGATTCTTGTGTCAAACCCTTTATCTCATTATCTTAGTTATTTTCTCATCCACCTTTCATCCTCAGTGTATCTTTGGTGAACAAGGCAGTGGTGGACTACTTCTTTGTGGAACTGGGGGTGGAAAGACACTTTGAGGCACTGCGCCACTTCCTGCTAATGGAGGACGGAGAGTTTGCCCAGTCCCTCAGCGATCTCCTCTTTGAGAAGGTGACGCGTTTTTGTAGTTGCTGTTGGGTGATATTATATTATATATATTTATTACATTATTGACTCTTTGTGTGTTTAGTGTTTACTTGTGAAACATAAATGAGAGCAGCCATCAGTAAGCTTGTGCACAGTGATTGTGTGCATGAACTGCCATATGCATTAGCACAGAGGTACAAAACTTAAGTGCAAAGAGTGAGTATTTGAGTATAGAGCCTTTGTGTTGTGGTTATACCACATATGGCCTTTCAAGAAAAGACAGTTTTTACAAAGGCAATCCTTTCGTTGAAGCAAAACCAAACATTCTTTGAGCTGCTCTAAAATGTTAAATTATTGATTAATATTATCTGAAAGGTGTTTCAACTACTTAGCAGCTGATATTTTTGGGTTTTGAGTTGAGAGCAAAACGGAGCTAAAAGGACAGTGAACCCTAAATGAAGGCTGATGTTGGTCAGTTTCTGCTGGTTGTTTAAAATGTTGCTAAAATGTTAGCTATATAAACTTTATAAACTTCAGAAGTTTTATGTTTTGCAGCACATAATGCATCACTGCCAAATTTCCAGACTAATGTGAAGCCAGAGCTTACTGGCATGACATAACAAGCACATCTTTTGCTAACACCTTCATGCTGTTGTGTACAAACATTCATGTACATGTGTCTCTTGAGGCTCATGAGACAGAAGGTTTTTGTTCAAGCCAAACACTGATTAGCACACCTTCAACCAGAAAAAGGAGACAGTCATTGTAAACATCTACCTGTGGTGTTTGAATGGAAACCTGCCAACTTTCAGGCCTAGCATGATCTTGCTGATCCACCATTTGAAATGACACAATGGTTATTCATATTGCCCTTTGTGTCTTAAATTTTCCCATGTCTCCTCCCTCCAGCTGGCCAGTGGGCAGACTCCTGGTGAGCTGCTGACCCCTCTGGTCCTGAACTCCATCCTCAGTAAGGCACTGCAGTACAGCTTACATGGTGACACCCCCTTGGCTAGCAACTTCACCTTCGCCCTTCGCTTCCTCCCAGAGACCTTCCACCCACATGCACCTGACTCTCTCAACTGTTTGGAGCTACGCTACAAGGTGAGGCAGTGTGTTTTAATGGAGTAAGTGTAGAGTGTGTATGCTTGCATCTGTGCGCTTGTCTCAACATGAGTGGCAGCTTGAATGTGACAACCTGTCATGTTTTGACAAATTACTCTGGGCATGGAAAATGAGCTTATCGCGCACTTAAGTGGTTGAACCTCATAGATTGATTGGAGTTGGGTCTTTTTGATGACATGCACAGTGACTAATGCTGCACATATTGTCCTCTGTTCTTGTTCACTCTTTTGTTTGTGACCTCCGTCTCACTGTTCCTACCCCCCCCCATCTCCTTCTTTCCTTTTACTTAATCTATTTCCTGCTCTCACCATGTTTCCCCATTTCTTTTCTGCTTTGCCCCCATCTCTCACGCTGCCTTCCCTTCACAATCCTCTCACCTCCTCTATCAACGTCCCTGCACTCACACTTTTCTCCTTCCTTCCCCTCACCTCATCCATCACTCTCCCTATATTCGTTTTTCTTTACTCCTGTTCCACTCTCCTTTGCTTGCTGTCACACCTTCTTACACCTTTTTTTTTCCCCCTCTTATCTTTGCGTTTCTGTCTCTTTGCCTTCATGTCATCTTCCAGGTGGACTGGCCGCTGAATATCATCATCACAGACAGCTGCATGAGCAAGTACAACCGTCTGTTCTCGTTCCTGCTGCAGCTCAAACACATGGTGTGGAGCCTCCGTGATGTCTGGTTCCACCTCAAGAGAACAGGTGAGAAGATTGGAGCTTTTGATTCAAGTCCAGCTCAGAGTCCACCTTAACTTTGAGAAGGACGAGCTGAAATTCTTCCTGTTGTGTTTCAGCTGTTTATAAAATATTCATAGAGGACAATGGTGTGATTCCTTTATGTTTTATTTATTCAAAGCACGTGTCATACCAGTGGGATTGTTGTAAAACAGCATGCTTCACTGGGTTAGATAGTATTGATCAGTGAAAGCCTGTGTGCAGACTACATAAGTGGATTATTCTGGTGAGGGGGGGGAGTGTTAAGTTATTGGAGGGATAGAAACTTCAGCAATTATAATAGCAATATTCTGATCAAATGGGACAAATTTAGAATAATACTGCTAAATGATACTGTGACCAGAATGTTTGGCACTAGCGTCAGTTTCGTCATCATTTTCATTGCTGATTCATGCTCATTGATTTTTGCTGCCTAAAACTAAAATAAGGCCACATAGAGCTGAAATTGGCTTTTTGTTAGGCAACAGTAAAAAAAAAAAGCAGGGATACTGACTTTACAGTTATACATTAGATAAAAACAACAGATCCTCACATTCGAGAGTCTGTGACAAGCAAATGTTCGGCCATTTCTATCCTTGCAGCACAGTTCTCATCTTATTTTCCCGCAGCGTTGGTGAAAGGTGCCGGTCGCTCTGTGCAGTTCCGTCAGCTACAGCTGTACAGACATGAGATGCAGCATTTTGTCAAGGTGATACAGGGATACATCGCCAACCAGATCCTGCAAGTGTCCTGGAGCGAGTTCACAGCCAAGCTGGCCGCTGCCAGCGACCTGGATGCCATCCACCGCACACATGCAGACTACCTCAACAGAGCCATCTTCAGGTGAGGGTTGGAACTGCATGTGTATTATCTAACGTTTATTGCTGTATAATGCAACATAATGCATGCCGTCAACTGTATGCATAAAATAAGTGATATATTCTTCAATTTATTGCAGAAGGGGACAATTTGGAACAAGACCATATGTCCTTGTCTCCCCTAAAATGCAATACATTTTAAAAAAACCCTTCTCAGCACTTTGAGTGATCACCTTTTACCTTGTGAGAGCAGGCACAGATAACCTTGCAAATTAAACGACTGCATGCATAAACTACACAAAGTACATGCTGTACATCAAAACGCATCACTTGAGTACACAGAGTTCAATTAAAACGTGTGTGTCACAGCTGGAAGCCAGTTCTCAACAGGAAGTCTTGCTACACTACATACCCTTTTAGCTTAATGTATTGTAAAATATGGATTATACATTAGTATTCGTACTAATTTAGAATTTCGTGACTGATCTATATGTCTACATAAGATAATTCAAACTGTCAAAGACAGATATATTTTTTTAAAGACAGATGCCCTTAAGGCTTTTGCAATAACACGTTTTATGAATGTTGTATTATAATTTATTAAATAAATGTTCTAACACGCTGAAATTTGTGGTGTATAATAAACTCCTAGCTGTGGTGAACTGAAACCACTGCACCTAAACAAAACTGTTTCATCTGGGGATAAATACAGTAATGCCAGGTTCAATAAATGGATTGATCCATAAACAGAAAATTAATTGGCAGCTAAGAATTGATTGTAAGTAATTTTTAACAGCAGCCACTCTGATGAAGGACGAGTGGTCAAAAGTTAAAGCTAAATGAACTGGAGAAGAGTAGTGCCACGTGTTTGTTTTGAGAAACAGCAAAATGCCAACAATTCTTTGGTTCCAGTTCATTAGCATGAGTCTGTGACAGTAAATTGAGTCTTTTTGGGTTTATGACTGTTAGAGTAAAAACAAGCAAAGGACTCTGGCTAATTATGGATTTCCATTTTTTTTCTTGACTCCTTTTAGGCCAGTGTTATTTTCATTATCAGTTACTTTGCCATTAATTTTGTTGTACATCAACTTACACGTTATGATATGCTTTTTTGTCCATTCAACGGTTCAAAACCCAACATAGTACCATGTAGAAAGTTGAGTTGAGAAAGTTTAGAGAAAATCCTTTGCATTTTGGCCTTGAAACTGGTTCACATATTTTCATTCTGTAATTGTTAAGCTGCAGCGCCTCCACTTTTGAGACCCCAGACCCTTCACATACACAAGAACTTAAATCCTTCCTGCAGTGTCCATCACTCTAATCCAAACAGAATTTCAGCCTGCAAGACCCGAAAATGCAGAAAAAAGAAAACAGGAGTGAAATAAGTTCTTCAGGCTCTGTACATGCATACTAACTTGATGTGGCACAGTGCACCGATAATTTCATATAAAATTAATTCAACCTCCTCATAGCAAGTTCATTAAAATTCCAGCTTGATCTAACTTTTGAACTCAATGAATGATTAAATCACATTAGCAGGAGTTGTCACTATTACACGTTTTCTGTGTAGAATTTCAGCTTGTCGGTAAAGTCATCTCAAAGTTTCTAGTCATGTTTTTTTTTTTTTCCTTTTTAAACTTTGCGCTGTCTCGCCTCCTTAGGGGTCTGCTGACAGAGAAAGCAGCTCCAGTCATGAACATCATCCACAGCATCTTCAGCCTGATCCTCAAGTTTCGGGCACAGCTGATCGCACAGCCCTGGGACAGCCAGCAGGGGGAGGCAGTGCACCCCAGCTTCATTGCCATGCAGCAGTCGTACAACACCTTCAAGTATTATTCTCACTTCCTTTTCAAAGGTAAGAGCAGAATATGGTTTCAGATATGATTTAATGAAAATCTGTTCTGGTTAATTTCATTCACCTACGTTTAAATTCTGAGAAAAGGATCATCAAAGCGAAGCAGTTCAGATCCTGTCTTTATTTAAAGATTAACATTTTTATTGAGCAGTTTGATAAAAAGGATTCAGTCGTTTCTCGGTTTAACAATACACAACACATAAGGATGTTATAAAAGTGTCCACTTCACATTAGGTGGGAACAACAGGAAAACAAAGAACCAAGGCAATCTCACCCTTGTCTTCAGAATTTTTTAAGGAAAATTAAATTATTTGAGATTAATTATTTGTCCAGCCACACTATAACTCTTGTGAGCGTAGTTTTTCTATGCGCCAGCAATATGCAAGTATTTCATATTTTGCCATATCCAAGGTAATAATAGTTTCATACATTTTCAGATTAGTTTTTATTTTCATAATTGTTTTTGATTCAATTAGATTTTCAGTTCGGTCCACCAGTGGTTTTGCTTGTTTGTTTAGTTTTTATCTTATTGACTTATTATTATTTTGTTTTAATTTATTTTAGTTTCACTTTTAATTTTATAAATTTCAGTTTAGGATAAAGGTTGTCGAGAAACAATGTGGCATGAAAAAATTATCTTTCGATATCAAACTTTACTAATATACCCAGTAGACTATTTTTTTTCAGACTGGCAAAGTCTTTTAATATACATAAAAGGCAAGTTTGATATTAAGACCATTAACTCTAGGTGAAATTATGCACTGCCATCAACAGTGTGACAGATTCGTCAACTCTGTGTGGTTAATGGTAAAAGGTTGATTGACGTTCTGAATTACATTTTCACTGTAGTCACACAGTTACACTAATTAAAGTGCACACTGTGCAGCCTGCGGAGTTTTGATTGGATCAAGTGCAGCATAAAGTTCTTTTAAGTGTGTCTCAAAATCTGGATGACAAACCTGTCACCATTAATATATTAATAATTGCGTTTTACAGTTTCTTTTTCATTGGCGCTGGTTGTTTACATACTTTGACCATTTCAGACCATGTGTTCTTTCTGCATCATCTCCACGTAGGTGGAGCTGGTCATTATGTTTAGCTTTTTATGGTCTTATTTAATTTTCAGCAACCATTTCAAGTTTAGTTTTAGATTTTGTTTAAATGATTATTATTATTATTATTATTAGATCAATTTTATTTCAAAACCAATAGTTTTTGTGCTCATTTTTATTTTAGTTTAATATCCCTGGCTAAGACACGGTAGAAATACTGTTACAAGTTAAACTTTGAAAAGCCATTCAAAGTACATTGTTCATATACATTTATAACAGGATTATAATTATGGATGCGTTATTAAGCATTACATTAATAACTACTTTATTGTATGCCGCTTAATCTAATG
>OMLM01010082.1:34725-50252 GCA_900302695.1 Helostoma temminkii | reverse complement strand
ATAATAATAATAATAATAATAATAATAATAATAATAATAATAATAATAATAATAATAATAATAATAAGGCTTTGATATGTCCCAGCAGGAAATGACAAGGAAAATAATAGTGGTATCCCTCAGCCAGTTTCAGCTGGTATTATACTGGATAAACTGGTTAATTGCTTCTTAGGACACTCAACAGAACAGAGCAACTTTCTGTAAGTAGCTCCATCTGTGTTTTTCTTACTTGGCCTTGTGTAGTGAATGGACCCACCAGGCACTGGCCCGGTGACCCAAGAGGTCAGAGGACTCCTGGGTCCGTGCCTCTGTACACAGTGAGTGTTCATATTCCTTATAGTAAAAGCGAGCTCAGACAAAACACATAAAATAACTTGAGACACAAAATAACATCAAAGAGACACATAATGCACCCAAATAGCAGCAAAACAACCCAAAATGTGGCAAAACGGCATAAAACAGACTCACTAATGTCCTCGGGTCCTGTAGAGAGCAGCTGGGGGGCTCTTCCCCTCTCTGAATCCACCGGCATATTTTCTCATAAACCATCCATGCCCTTGAATAAAATTATGCCTTTAAGTTACCTGACATCTCTCTCTCTCTAAACTAAGCACAAAACCTCTTAATCCACATCAGGAGCAAAACACAACACATATTAGATAAAAAGTCTCATTCATCATCTCCTCGAACCCTCAGATGATGTTTAGGTTGGGAACCACTGAAACTGTACGGGAAGAAAAATAAAGTATGTGTGTCTTCCACACTCATAAAACATAAACTGCATAAACACTACTTTTCCTTACTTGGAACCTCTTCCACTGCTGACACAGATACATCTATGTTCAGTGTGTATATCATTGAAATGTTAATTAGTTTTAACACTTAAAAAATGAACACATTTAATTCAGATTGAAGACCTATTTTTTTTTATATCTTTATCTTTTTATCACTAACTGGTATATTAATTTTATCTTGTATTTATATTTTTGCCAAGGCTCTATACGCATCCCTTGGTTACGGTGATTATTATTGTAATAGCATGATCCGATCCACATGCTGTGACAGGACAATGACATTAACCCCAATGTGTTTTCAAGTTCAAATGAATGAGAGAATAACACAGCACTAGTCCGGCCATTTTTGGTTTATAGCAACGTTGTCTTTTATTCTAGTTTCCAATAAACAGAGAATATATCAGTCCCTTATTTGTACAAAAATACCTGAACAGGATACAATGTAGATCCAGGAGTTGTACAGACAGAATGAAGCAAAGCACAGTGGGGTTATCTGAAAAATAAAAAAAGATTCATTTAATGTTTATTTGACTTCAGCTTATGATGCCTTCAAAACACAACCAACACTGAGTCACTTTCACTTGCACCTACACTGTGAGTCACCAATGTCAGTGGGACTTGTATGCAATGTTGTCCTGACATTAGGATTTACTTCCAGTAGGATTATGTTTCACAGTCACAACTAACTGTACATGAATGCAGTGAGTGGATGGAGGGCAACTAAAGTCCAGAAACCAGAGGCACCTGCTGCAAGAATAGGCTTAGTTAAGAAAAATGATTGAAAAAACTTGTTATGCACCTTAAAATCAGAGTAAATGGACATAATGAAATGAACAATCCTCTTGCGCTATAGCGTATAATTGCACTACTCGTAATGAAAGGTACAAAAGCTGCTAAGAATATCCCCAAAGGTTAAATGTAAGTGTATATGTGCGGTCTCGATGAAAAACCACAGCTGTGCGTACTGTGTGTGTGAGTGAAATACTAATATCCAGACATTTGCTGGAGTGTTTTCTTGTAAGTAAATAAGTGGAATCAGATGTGACAGAGGGGACATTCAAAAGAAGCAAAATGACATCAGATTTGGACACTGGCAGAGTTGAAGACTCTGTCAGCCTGTCAGCTTATACACATAAGTGATGGTCTGAAATTTGACACATGCCAAAAATCCAGTTTGATCTCTTAAAATAAAAAAACAGCTTAATTTAATACTGTATATACTGTGGTATATTCTTTTTTTTTTAATATATATAAAATGTAATTTTGTGGCAAACCAAAAAAAAAAAAAAAAAGAATCAAACAAAAACACAATAAAGTCAATATACACACAATCAAATAATGGAAAAAAGGACAAAATAAATTCTTCATTTTACATGGAGTTATGAGCAAAAGCATAACACCCCATACATAGTGATCTGTGACCTAGGTACAGTGTTAAATCTACATCTTCTCCAAAGCTTCACATACTTAGAAAACAAATGATACTGTTTACTGGTATTTTCATATACTGGGACTTGTGTATAGAATTGCATTAAAGCACAGTGATTTAAAAACTAGGGAGGAGGGGAGGACGCTTATTCGTCTCCCGTTGACCCATAGTGATGTGGCTTCGCATCTCTTTCTGACAGACAGGCAAGAACCCCGACAGGGAATCCTGGGTCACCTCCAGCCAAACTCCTGTCACCTCTAAATCCATAACAACGCTTGACTTTACCCAGACAACAAGCAACCTTCCTCTTACTGTCTTTAAAAGGCAAGTATGATTACCAGCAATCCTGTATTGTGAATTTAACAGTCTGGCCATCCACACACACACACACACACACACACACATAATTTCACCATGGGGTCATAGCTTACAGGCTGGACACAGGTGGGAGAAGGGGGCAGGGGGGTTCAAGCATTATCCAATCCCTGGAGAGAGTCAGTCTGACTGCCAAGAAAAGGCCTGATTGGTGGAGCACAGAGCTGGTGAGTCAGTCAAGTTACGTGATTGGTAGATTGGTGGCGGCAGTGGCTTGTGTGTAAATGACAGTACTTAAAGAGAGTTTAGTTAGCCTGGCAGGGAGTCTGATGGCCTCATGCTTACCCTGTTCACTGTGAATCTGCCACAGGATTGATATGGGATGGAAGGGTGGAGGGTGAGACTAAGCAGGTGTTATGTCACATGCCTGCAGCGTTTTGTTTGCCGGTCACACAAGAGCGGGAGGGGGGGTGGTGGTCGTGGGGCGGACGGACTTTAACAATGTCTTCTCTAGCCACTTTTCATGTTGCACATTCCTACAAATATGATCCTCTGTTTTCTTTTGGGTGAAGTCAAATTTAAAGAAGAGTATCTCCTCGTATGATTTATTAAAGCCACTATGCTTTGTGGAATTGTAACGTGAATATAGCATCTGACAATAGTTATTCTGACAGCATCATTTCTGTGTATATTCATCCATTCCAATGAAAACTGTTGCAGTGTATGTGCACGTTCCTTCTGTGACACTTCTGTAGCATCGTTTTGACTGTTGCCACAAGGGGGCAGTAACTGCAGTAATCCCAGTGGCTGCTCTTTATTCACTCACTGTTATGATGGACCAGCTGTTTCTAGTATTCCTGATGTCTCCTTTATATTATCTCCTAAAACCCTTTTAGCAACTATTAGAAAGAGGCATGGTCATGTTGATTACAATCTAATATCACAGAATTAGTTAGTGACATTATATCATCTGCAAACTAATTTTTTATTACCTGATTGTTTTGTTTTTTGTTTTTTTTTTGGTCTAGAAAATGTCAGAAAAATAATACAAATGTATCCACTGCAATTACTAAGCTTATGTCTGATATTATTGAGTTTACTGTGATGTCAGACAATGAACAGTAGAAAGTCTTCATCACATTTGGCATTTTTGCTTGAAATAATGATAAATGATCAACATGAAATCCTGTTCAAAACGCTAGTATGGCCTTTTACCAGCAATGCAACATGTTTGATGGCGCCAATACATTCTGGTGTATTTAGTCTTCTGGTACTGAAACTGACCTTTACCATGATGCATTTCTCTCTGCACGATTGTTACAAAATATGTGTTCAAAAAAGAAGCCTACAAGCTAATGACACCACCAGCTGATGTTAAGCACGGATGCTACCAAACTCCAATGCAGTTGCTGAAAATGTTTGCACATATAGTTTTGATCATTGTGCCAGTGAAAAAGGCAGACACAGCGTCCAACAAGGGCCCAGAAATGTGAACTTGCAATAGCACCGTTTTTCTGAATCATATTCAAGTCGATTATTTACTTTATAGGAGTAGTTTGACATTTGAGGAAATAAAATGTATTTTTTTGAGAATTAGGTGAGATGGGATTGATACTACTTTTAAATTTGTGTGCCAAATATGAATCTACAGCTGATTAGCTTAGCTCAGGAAGCTGCACACATTTGCTAGTTGTTTTTTAAAAAGATTAAACAAATAAGAAATGACTGAAAGTTGGTGAACTTTAAGGCGCTGGTAAGTGGATTATGTTACATTTTGACCGAGCCAGGATCATAAGTGTATTAAGCATAACCGGAAAAGTTAAGGTTTCACACTCTGCAGTAATTTTGGTCCTATCAAGCATGCTCATTAGCATCCTTCTCCAGTCCAAGAAAGGATCAAATTCTGATGGAATCCATCTGCAGGGTTTGTAATGCTCGCGAAAATATCTGTTTTATACTTTCTCCTTTTTTCGATAACTGCTGATATGTAGCATGCAAGCATGAGAGTGGCATATTCGCATAAACTTGGCTTTTTATTATTTTTATTTCCAAAAATGCGACACTGTTCCTTTAACGTGATCTTTAACACTCTAATTGTTGGTCCAGACTCTTAGAAGTGTTACTGTATGTGCATTTTAATATACCGTAGCTTCAATTTCATACACAAGGCTCACAATTTTCACTTAAGGCGGGTGAAGCTCATTCAGCTGTGTGTTGATATGCAGTCAAACTGAGTTCACATTTCAAGTCATTTGTTCAATTCCATAGTTTAAATTAAAAGTTATGGGAGTGCTTTTGTTGATTTGTCTTTTGTGGAGTGGGGGAACAGTGGTCTGAATCCAAACATGGCAGCTCCAACCCATCCATATCAAATCAGGATAATTAAAATGTGCAAGCAGTCAGATCAGACAGACTTAGTAGAAGAAAATGACATTCATAATAATTTCACCGACAGATTTAACCCTTTCGATCTAAAGTAATGACTGAAACGGTAGAAGCTTGGGGGCAGACACGCTTTTCAGGAGTCAACAATCGTCCTCCTCTTCCTCGCAGTCTTGAGATGCTGCAGCCAGTTCGTGAGCGCATTTGTTTTTACCACAGTGTGGTAATGTTGGAGCCACGTGTAAGGTCAAGATGTTCCCAAACCTTTCAGAAAAAAAATGCACAATCAGCCGTGACTGTGTTTGCTCCCACTCTACTGTAATCCAGTCAGAGCTGCTGGAAATTCACATGCATGCTTTTCAGAAGGGGGAGGTGGAGGAGAAGGAGGAGGACAATGAACGGGGAGCAGGCAGCTTCATTTAGCTAGAGAGAACAGCTGTCCTCCCGGGAGTGCAAAACTAGTTCTGCATTGAATGAACAGTAATAAAACAGCATTAAAATGACATCAAGTAATCAACTCTACAAGAGAGGCTTGTGACAGCCTTCCTGATAAACATAAACATTCCTCTGTCCTTTCAGCAAACACTCGCCACTTCTCTGCTTATCTTGCCTTTAGCTACTTCTCTTTTCTGTCTCGACTTTTCTCTGAGCTTGTGTGGAGGTGGGATCGGGTTGCACCGGGGGACTGTGGGATGGGACACAGCAGAGACGCTACGTCATGTCCACTTGGGTGCTGGGAGGGGGAGGGGGCAGGGTGTCAGCTTATCCAGACTGGACTGCACAGGTTGAGAAAACTCCTGGATCACGTTTGATAAGACCCATAGAGGTTCCCGTCCATCCCTGATGATCGATGAGGAAGTCAGAGGGTGGCGCTCCCCGCCTGCCTCAGTAGTGAGGGGGCGAGGGTGGGGCGGGCACCACAGCTTATCAGGCTTGGAGTAAGGGGGGGTTCTGGGATAAAAGGGTGAAGGATTTTGAGGGAGAGGTCTATCCAAGAGACCCGTAGCACTCCTGCTGAACAGATCTTAGCCGTTTTTTTAAATCTATCATCTTTCTCCAGGGTCATAACGGCAATGACAAATAAACCAAGTCTCCATGGCAACATCGCAGGAATTGGGTGGCTGCCGGGTCCACAGTCTGCAATGCTTGGACTTTCCAAACGGTTCCCACTCAAGCATCCAAACAGCGGCAAGGCTGAGAAAAGCACGGGACATTGGGGACATCAAACCTCCAATGCCAGATCTTGCCGAGTTGTTAATACCCCAAATTTTACTTTTCTCTGTCTCCTCAACCTCTGGGGGGCAGGGTCTCAGGGTAAGAGGTGTGCAAAAAGGGGATAGAGGATTGGGGGTGTAGAGTGTCACAAGGCCACAGCGGTGCAGGGGTGTTTGAGCTTGCAGGGCAACACTCCTCTGTTGAGCTGGTAGAACTCCACCAGGTGTATTAAGTCGGTGAACTTGGTGGCGCCGTCGTCGAGGCTGAAGAACACCTGGCCATCTTCTTCACACTTCAGGCGAGAGAGATGAGAGAGGACAGTTAAGAATCATGTGGAAATAAGTTAATCACTTGATGCACTAATAGAACATGTGACATCAGAGCAAACTGAAGGAAAGTGCACATTATCATGTTATTTTCTGTGTCTCTCAATGGCAGTTTGTTGACAGAGGAAGTGTCAGGTATTTCAGTTTGTGATAAAATGCCAACAGTACAAACTAATTCCCATCAGCCTCAGTTATACTTATCAAATGTTAGCATTATAGCATAAAGAAAAATGGTAAACATAGTAAACATACAGTACATATTAGACATCAGTATGTTAGCCTGGTCAAGGATGTGAGCATAGTGATATAAGCAATTATAAATACATCCTCGTAGAGACTTAGAGCTGTTGTTAAAGCAAACTATTTCCTTTTCACTGAAACTATTATCAACCATTTTCTAGTGTCCTAAAGTGTGCAATTTTCATATACCCACAGTAAACAGTGTATCTTCTAACAGTAGTATTTTAAAACCAAAACACTCTCTGATATCTCTAGGGCCAAAAGATTTTTTTTCTCTTTAAGCCATTTGATGTTGATTTCTCTACTGTAACAAAATAAATGCAAACAGATGGCTGCCTGCGAGGGAGAAAAAAACCTTTTTTAAAATCTTAAAAAAAGCAGGATGTGGTTTGGGAAATTGTGTGAAAACCTTTGAAGTCCAGCTGGTCTTTGAGGCTGTGACCATAGTTTAGTTTCTGGGATACAACATGAACTGTAACAACAGCTAATTTTACTGCTCTGATGATTCTGACTCTTGACATTTGATGTTTGATTTTTTTTTTGAGGGCTCAGCAGTGATCTGCCTGAATGTTCATGTGGTGTAATATGACTGACCGGTAATATCTGGAAGTGCTTGATCTTCTGGTGGTGGCACAAGGTGAGCACGAATGCCTTGGGATTACTCTGACTGTCCCGCAATAGGAATAACCTGGCACGCAGAACATGATGATGAAACCATGAATGAAAGTGCACTACAGTGATTTTTACACTAATGTTTCTAATGCATAATGACATGCTGCTGAGATCTAAGATTTTCTTGCTAGCAGTGATGTATCTATTTTCATGTTAAACTCTACTTTTTAACCTTCACTCAACATAGTCCTTACCCGTCTACTTGGCCTTGTTGTATGATCATTTTGTGGGCTTCCTCTCTCATGATGCGACCGTGAAACCACACCTGTGTCCTGTGAATCACTGAAACACAAGCAAAGACTCACTGAGCTATTTCTTTGCATATATTCACAACCACTTCAGCGTATGTACCAGACCAGGAAAGTGTGCTGAACTTTCTGTTGATGCTGGTGTTGACTGTCACTGGTCTAAGTGAAGAGTACCTGTGCTCAGAGAAGATGGGTGCAAGGGGCTGGGGCTACCCAGGACATTCATACGCTGGCTCCGTTTCTAAATGGAAGAAACACTGTATATGAATAAATCAGATCAAACCTGAATAATTTGTTATAACCCTTTGTTTGTTGCAGTTGTTTTTTCAAAGTTTGTTGTTTCTGTTACAGCATTGTCAACCACATTGCTCTGGTCGATGAGCTATGATCTTAGCAACAAACAAATGGAGTTACTGCACATTTAAATTCACAGAGAAAAGTGCTGATACATTTATACTCAAACATTCAAAAACTATGGATCAGATGAGTTTATATGAGAGCAGTGACTGAATTACTGCTGAAATCCACCATTTTGGTGGGTTTTTTTTAATAGTAGGACTTGAGCTTCTTTTGCTATATGGCACATGCAGAGTTTCCACTTCCTACTTACCCTCCAGGTCTGTCCCTCCTCCACGGCAGCGCTCTGGGCCTCAACGGGGTTGTCGATGATGCGACCGGTCCGTCCAGAAAAGTCCATAGCAACCAGAGAGTTCTCTGATACGCTCCGCTGTTAGGAGACATGGCAGGATGGGAGGGTAGGGCGTGGGTGGTGATGTGTAGGGAGTGGAGGGGGAGAGGAACACAAGGAGTTGGGTGAAGGGAAGGGGGAGTAAAGAAGGGTCAAAGGTCAAACAAGCCAGACACACTCACTGGGGCATGACAAATCCTGTCTGCACACAGACCCACTTCAGTCAAGCTACAAAATGCCCCTCTGATGAAAAGCACAAGACTCTGCAGGCTTTCTGGCTCAAATTATCCAGGTCTTCTTTCGATTTATTGCTTCGATTGTGACTTTAGCTGAAAATAAATCCAACCTAAGACTAACTTGGTTCATTATGAGCAATCGTTATCATTTGTGGTTCCTGTGAACACTGAGACTCATTTATAGTGAAGTTACTTCAGCCTTAACTACACACTAAGATTTATGTATATATCATGTTTTACAGTAAGGTTCATGTGCTGTATGTAGATGCTAATTAACTATACACTTCAGTAAAAAGATTAAATTCTAACGTCGTGGATTCTACAGATCTGAGACTTATTTTAATTCAGTCTGTTAAAAGCAGCTTACGACACCGTTTTCTTCACCTCACCTTCTGAGGTGATTAGCTTTGGTTTAATGCTGGTTTCTGATGCTGTGCACACTCTCATACTGAGAATTATGTTTTACTTATTACTATGGGAAAAGATGTTTTGGATGTACTTGTAGCTTGACCTGGTCTTTAAGCTCTTCACTATACAGCAATGTTTACACCTTAATAGGTGTAAACAACAATAATCCTTTAAATAAAAATACATTTTGTCAAATGGTTTAACATGATTCTGCAAGTGGTTGCGTTTTTCCTCTTCAGAAGAGAGAAGAGAGAAGTGAGGCCAACCAAGTGAACTGGTTTCCAGTTCACCATCAGCTAATTAATGGATCAATCTGGATTAGACGTGGCTGACAGGGGGCACTGGGGTTGTAAGAAGGTGATGTCAGAGAGCAGATCCTCACCACAGGTGCAGAGAGGGGCAAAAGGTTAGCTTTCCTCTGCTGGGGGGTGTTGTAGTTCTGATACAAGACAAGCCCATACTGTGAAGACAGGACAGAACAGACCATATAAAGTCATGCTCCAAAATAATTTCTGTTGACCCTTTAAAAAAAATAATGTAACTATTACATAACTTTACGGTTTGGTGCCAACCCTTAGTGAGCTGTGTAGTTATGCACCCAGCAGCTTTGGTAAAGTTTAAAGCTACAATATGCAACTTAAAATAGAGCTAGCACAAATCAGTCCACTCTGCTCTAAACATACTCAACATTATGACATTACAGTAAATGAAAATACTCCAAAACGTACTAATCAAGCACAGATTATTGAAATGCTCTGACTGGTTAGAAAGAAAATTGTTGCTCAAAAACAAAAAATGTAAATATTTCTATACTTCTGCCAGAGCTGTTCAATGAGTCTTTGACAGCACCTATCCACATTACGATTTTTGAGTTGTGGAGCATTTTCTACTAAAACATTGTTAAAAAAAAGGCTACATGCTGTATTGTTCACAGCAATAACAATACATAACAGTGAAGTGTTTACTTTGAACAGTCTGAAGGCAGTCATCCAGCAGGTCCTGCTCTGTTCATCCTCAGCACACAACATCTTTAGCTCCTTACAGTCGCTCCTCACTTTACTGGGCTGTCAACCAAACAGAAGACACAGTGGGATGTTAAAATAATGAGGCACACAACACGAACATGTGATTTTGGATTGTTTTTTTTTTTTTAAGAGAGATGAAAACATGTGACACTGCTAGTGCAAACCTGCAAGAGAACGTGCTTATGTTTTTAATGCAGGCTTAATTTTTGGTGAAGGTTTGATTAATAGGGTTTTGAAGTCATCAATAATTATGCACAGATTTTGATTGGACAGGTTGATGCGTCTAGTTTCCCTTCAAATTAAATTCCAAAAATTTATTGATATTACTTTTTTTTAAATTATATGTTATTGATAAGTTGGTTATTATATTGTATGTAAACAAATTGCAAGAATAAAAAGTACTAGTGCACTAGCACCTGGTTACTGAGCCACTGGCATCTTCAGAAACAATTCTAATATGGCCCACCTGAACCAATTAATTTGTTAAATTAGAATTTAAAGTTCAAAGTGTACTTAAAAAATGCAAGTAGCAGAAAAAGCTACTCTACAACGCCACAGTCAGCCCTTTTCCTTTCCCTCTACCAGTTACATAGATGCTAGACACCACTACTCAAATGCAACCGCAACCAAAAAATTCATTCACATCACCATAGCAACAATCCAGCCACTCCAGCTGCCAAGTGAAATCCCTTATACAATCTGCACTGTGACACCCGCTGACAGCATCTGACACGCCAGTTGTCTAGTGTGTGAGTGTGTAAGAGACAGGAGACGGGGTCAGATGGGTCAGAGTCCCTGTGCTATCCTGGCTTATCCCAGATCAGCAGGTGACCCACCAGAGTGGGACACACTGTGCTGAGAGTGTGTTTGAACCACCACTGTGTGGTTTTAACTCTCATGTCCTCACACACACCTAGGAGAAGACACGGGTAAGTATAAGATACACAGTGTGCAGTGTTTCCCTGTGTGTTACCTTGATGCAGAACTGGTAGTCTGTGGGAGCATTGTGAAGTTTTCTGCCCGTGATGATGGTGAAGATGTTGCTGTCTTCCAGATCTGACAGCAGCTGCAGGTGTCGGGGTTCCTGTTCGGTTAGGGGGAGGCAGAGGTTAAAGGGGGAGTGACACGATTGTCAGAAACAATATGAAGAACAGGACAGCAAAAAGAAATCTGACATGTTTTACATGTGTCCTGTTTTCATTTAGCACAACATAAACTTTCATCAAAACTGGGAGGAAGTTAAAAATGTGATACAGCCAAGATTAGTGTGTCAGTCATGAATTATAAGAGCTACTGCAGTAATCTAACTTCAATACCAGAAATATTCAGCAGTACTATTATCACCTTGGATGTTCCCTTAGTAGAGTAGTAGAGACCCGAGCGCCGCAGGAACATATAGAGCTTCTTCCAGGACTTGCGACCAGGTTCCTTCATGTACAGATAGCCCTGGATCTCTGGACAGCTGCTGGAGTTTAGAAAGTTCTGCAGAAAACAAAAGCATCTTTTAGGAAAATAGCTACAGGGGGAACTGAGTGTAATGCAAACATTTGCGTGTCTGCTTCTACCATCGTGGAAACTACATGTTCCTTGATGTAGTAATGAGCTGGGTTCTGTTTTCTATATTCCTAAAAATCTGGTACTAACAACACTGAGGGAATGCAATCGGCAGATTTCAGAAACTATGTGTATGTGCACAATTTCTGACTACCAGATGTCCTCACAAAGAAAAAAATCATTCAATCAAAAAAAATCTAATTAGGATTTAGGAAGAAGTCAGGATTCACTCAGGACTCAGGATTCACTCAAGTCCCTACACGTGTACTAGCTTAGGGTTGTAGATGTGCACGTTCACTGAATTAACCCTCACCTGTAAGAGCTGTGACTGAGGTATTGAGCCATCAGACTCCTGACACCAAGCCACCATCTGCTCAGGGAAAAAGTTCTGGATGGAAAAACACACACAGAGACCAACAGTGAGTGAGAGACAAAGACTAGCGTGAGAGAGAGACAGAGAGAAGGAGAGAGGTTACTAGAAACCACTTAGTGCATATGCAAGCTCAGAGTGGGGTAGTGTTTCTCTGTGCAGAAAGCGTCTCTTTTCTGTGTGTGTGTGTGTGTGTGTGTGTGTTTGATGAGCACAAATACTCAACGACAAAGTGCGGAGGAGAGAGAGGGCACTCCAGCCAGGGAGTAGATGCAGTATGATCTCACCCGCTGATGTAATCCCCTCTAGCCAGCAGCACTACTCTTAGCGTGATTGACAGGCCGCGTCCAGCACTCTGGTGTTTTACTGTACTCATTACCACAGAGCTGAGGTCACCTGCTGGCACTGACACTCACCTAAATCACCACAGCAATAATGTCACTGTAAACTCAGCCAGCACGTAACAGCAGAGCCCCATGCTGAGTCCACATCAGCAAAAGGTGCCACGCAAGCCAGCTAACGCTGACTCGCTGGCTGTCAGAGGCAGGTTTGTGTCCTTAAAATGACGAACAGCTTTGCGTTTTATATTGTAGCTCACACTTTCATCCAAAAAGACTTTAAATTAATGCAAAAGCAGAAGCAGTTTCAGCTTCACCGCGGGTACAAATAAATGGGTGAACAGTACGACGCAGCAATGACACAAACATAACACTGAGTATCGGCCTTTATAAGGGAATGAAAGGAAATATTTATGGTATATGGCTGCTGTATCTGGATGTTGATATTTCGCCAGTTAAATATGCCTTTTGTCTTTGCCTTGCCTAGATATGAGGACAACATGTTATTGCACAGTTTGGGAAATTGAGAGACTCAGGCATTAATGCATTTTTCTATTCAAGCAATGATCAGCAGTTAATGGCTGCACCCACACAGGTCGGTGCACTGTGAGTGTCTGTGCAGAGTGGGCACAGGTCAACCATGGATGTATTATGAAAATGGTGCCCATTCACTTAGTGAAGAAGCTCGGTGGTGCAAAGTCTGGAAAAATCCTGGGTTGTTCTAAAAATGACCCTGATGATACTCACGCTTCTGTGTTTTTGGGCCTACAGCATATAACAGGAGCACTAGCATCCTTCTCCAGCACCTCTTGGCTAAGATTAGATAAAATAATCCTACACGTCTGCACTTTCCAAGTTACATTCTGATTGGACCAGTGTGCACCGTTTTATCAACACGAAGGCTGCAGTACCGGCCTGGCCACTTGGCTATAATTATTTCACTGCCTAGCACAGATGCTGGCGGCTTTAGCACGCCACATACACAGTAATGGCGAGATGCACACAAAAGCAGCTTCTCTGCGATAATGTGACACAAATACAGAGAAACCTACAGACATTTGGCTCCAGCTTCTGCTCTAGTTATTGGTGAAAAACAATCAAATTTAATTTTTTTCCAGTAGTTCTGATCCAAAACTACCAAAGCTGGAAAACCGGCTCGACCACAGCTGTGTGTGTATGTGACAGTGTGTGTGGGTCTGCGTGCTGAATCAAGCCAGTCACAGAACGGTCATTTCAGTGATGTGAGGGACTCACCAGGGGGTTCCTGAAGAATTCATATTTGGCATAGTTCTTTCTGAAGAGGAATTTACTGTCGCTGCTCATAGCGGCTTGAACCTGAACCACCAGCTCATGGTCCTCCAAACATCTCTCTGTATGAGGACACAGAGTCAGACTGTGTTAGTCAGGTGGAAAAAAACTATTCAACAATATTTATATTGCATTGATCATTGTTCTTTTTTAAAATTAATTTTACTGACTCTAGCTGATGTGCAGAATATTAAGCAGCTCTTTTGCATGCATTCCTCCCTCTCTCTTCATTTCACTGTTCTATTTTTAATATTGAAAGCATATTCTGAAATGTCCTTGTCACCAAAAGACCTTGTTTACAGTAAGTGCTTTTGAACAGTGTCCTCTAAAGTTATGAATTATAACAACTTTCTGATGTGTTAAAAAAACATCCAAGTGAAAAACTATTTGAACCAATGCTGTACATTTTTAAAATCAGTGTGTTTTCAGCAGAAATTGGTAAATTCGACATAATTAGTCTTTTAGAGCTTTGGCAACATAGTTTCTTTTCTTTTCTGTCCTCAGTTTCCATATGTGAACTTAGGGGAAAATCATAGATAGCAGGGCATGTCTTATACAGTGCCTGTAAGAAGTATTCACCCCCTTGGATGTTTCACTGTTTTATTGACATTATAAATGAATCATGGTCAATATAAGTTGGTAACTTCGACAAAAAAAACGTCAGTAAAATACCTAATTAATGTCAAAGTGAAAACAGGTTTCTACAAAGTAATGTCAATTAAATAAAAATATATAAGGTGAAAACCGTGTTTGCATTAATATTCACCCCCTTTAAAATGACTGACCTAGTCCAACAGAGGTCCAGATATTTGGTGCTAGTAGTCCCACAGTTAGTAAAAATGGGATCACCTGAGTGCAGTGAATGCGTCTCAAGTGATTGCAGTATAAAGACTCTTGTGTCTGGAAGGTCCAGTCACTGGTTAATCAGTATTCCTGGCTACCATTACACCATGAAGACAAAAGAACACTCCAAGCAACTCAGAGAACAGGTCGTTGAAAAGCATAAGTCAGAGGATGGATACAAAAAAATTCTCCAAGGCACCGAACATCCCCTGGAGTTCAGTAAAATCCATGATCATAAAAATGGAAAAAATATGGCACATGTCTAAATCTGCCTAGAACAGGCCGTCCACACAAACTGAGACAGGACGCTAAGTTTGGCGGTAACCAAACACCTCACATCATCACAAACACACCCTCCCCACTGTGAAACATGGTGGGGGCAGCATCATGCTGTGCAGATGCTTCTCAGCAGCCACCTCTGAAAGGCTTGTTAAGGTAGAGGGTAAGATGAACGTGGCAAAATACTTAGAAAGAGAGAACCAATCGTTGGACGACAATCTTATTCAGTCAGCAAGACAACCAGGGCTTGGGAGAAGATTTGTTTCCAATAAGACAACCTGAAGCATACCACGAAAGCTACATAGAAGTGGTTTACTGACAACAAGGTGAATGTTCTGGAGTGGCTGAGTCAAAGCCTCAATCCAATAGAGAATTTGTGGACGGACTTGAAAAGGGCTGTTCACATCTGATCCCCACACAACCTGACAGAGCTTGAGCAGTTTTGCAAAGAAGAATGGCATAAACGTCCAGTGTCCAGATGTGCAAGACTAACTGAGACCTGTCCACACAGACTCCGTGCTGTGATTTCAGCCAAAGATGCATCTACTAAAAACTGACCTGAGTCAGTATTTAGTAATGCAAACACTTATTTACATATGTTTATTTAATTGACATTACTTTGTAGAAACCTGTTTTCATTTTGACACCAATGAGGTATTTTTTTTAAAAAATTAAAGGCACAAATAAAAAAAAAAATTATACTGACCATAATTGATTTAAAATGTCAATAAAAGGGTGAAACATCCAAGGGGGGGAATACTTTTTATAGGTACGGAATACAGCATGCAAGCATGGTTACTAAGATGCATGCAAGGGAATAAGAGATAAATGAGGACGGGCTGTGAAAAAAAAAAGAG
>OMLM01010082.1:11414-29502 GCA_900302695.1 Helostoma temminkii | reverse complement strand
CCTCTGTTTCCCCCTCCCTACATCCCAACAGTGGAGGGTGGGGGGTGACAATGTACAGGGATATCAGTCGCGTGTGCTTCTTGCGTACACACGCACACACACACACACACACACACACACACACACACACACACACACACACACACACACACACACACACACACAGAGCCATAAAGCTAACACACATACACACACAATAAATGATCTGAGGGTTTTAAGACAGAGCAGACTCCTGTCACCTTAACATGACTTCTACAGGCTATAAATTCAATCCTGATTTATTCAGAGTGGAGGTAGGAGGTTGCACACTATGACTATAGAGCCTGGTTTATTATCAGTGCATTATGCTAACATTTTAGCATACATACAGTATGTTGAGGTTTAATATGGGACCAAGCCTGCTATTTGTACCCATGATAACATGTACAGGTACATTATGTCTGTTCATTAAGTCATCAACTATGCTAATCAAAATGCTGTAACAATTTAACCTCATCTTCAGTGATTTTTAACTGTTTTAACCAAACAGTTAAAACTGAGTACAGTAATCTGTATAGCTTTGGCACTATACAGTATATACATGCAGTATATTAATGTTCTCACACGCTCCCTACTCTCTGCTTCCTCAGATGACATCACCTGCAGGAGTGTTTCAGTGCAGACGCACCCGAGGGGCATGTGGACAAAGACTAATACCTCTGTGAGCAACCAGATGGCAGAGGGAGGTTTAATACCATTCGAATACATGTCCTCCACCATACCAGTTGGAAAAAATCACTCTTTAAAACAAAATGTGTGGAATAGCTACATATGTTTACATCATTGTACAGATAATATAATATCAACTCCTTCAAAACCTCTAAATTATAACTGGTCGTTTGTCAGCACCTGAATGCTGGTTGCTGGTGATGTCCCAGCCTGATCTAGTGTATTACAGCATCAGTTGTCTTTCATGTCTGTGAGTGGTCAGGTTTCAAGCCAGACAGAGCTGATTAGCTCTGCAGACAGGCCAAACTCAATTTTACCTCACTGGTGCGCCAGCACATAACCTCACTGAGTTTGTTGCACGTCCACAATCCACTGACACGGCACTGTCACACCCACACACACACACACACACAGATTAATGTGTACACAGCAGTCAGTTCTTGGAATCCCTTCACTTATAAAGATCATCCATAAATCAGGACTAAATAAAGTCATGTGGATGCTGGTGAAATTGATCCAATAAAACAGAACACAAGTCAAATTTTTTTCTGCCAGATATTAAAATTAAAAAAGAAACTTGACTGGAAGTTCACTTAGTGATTTATTATTGCATACAAATTTACCATATGCATCTTTCATCTAATTTATCTGTGTAGGAAACCCAAAACTCTCTATCCCACGTTTAATGGTAAAATGAATTCCTGCTGCATAGTTTGATCACATGAAGAAATATAATTGATCTCACTAGATAAAATCCTAAGAAACAAAGAATGTGAATCTAATATCTATTTAAGAGCAGGTTTCCACTCAGAATATCTGCCTCCTAAATCATCTGAATATTGTGTACTGAAAGTAGTAAAATCAGCACTTGTCATTTGTCAACAACTGTGTGGTTTCTATTGAAAAACTAACTATAAAAACTATATATAAATATCTAATGTGTTTGACTTTGACAGTTGTGACGCAAATAATCCTCAACAGCACATTCAGCCATGTGTTTGTCAAACAAGTGTGTGAGAAATCACGAAGTTGTATCATCACATTGCCAAGGCACGTACAACATTTACTACATAGCAGTAATCAAAAAGCTCTGTAAATCTTCAAAACACACACACACACAGCTACTAGTTAAGCTGTTTACCCAGAGACTTGTGTGTCCAAATTTGCTGAACTGAGCCCAGTTAAATTTCAATTTACAGTAAAGCATCTTAGTCTTTGTTAGAAGTAACAATGGAGCTTACATAACCACATCATTATAAGCCTACTCTGGTGAACAGCCTTTCACTGCCATCTTCACACATACACACACACCTACTGTACATGCCTGATGTGACTGCAGTGGGTCAGCAGACCATTGCGTGCTGAAGTAGATCAACTGACCACAGACAAAGGGGGAGGTGGGAGTCCAAAACAGAGAGTATGTGGATCCAAGCTTTAGTCTTACAATAATGAGTTACACACATACGCTCTATTTTTCACTATAGCATCAGTTTCTTAGTGCACTACTAAAACGTCTGATGCCATTAAAATCATTAAAATCGTATATAACAACTTAGTATGATCCAACTACAAGATACAAGACTGCTATCCAAGTTGCCTTATGGTATTTTACGGACACCTGCATCTTCCCAGGCACAACTAAAAAAAGAAAAACACCAATCCATCAGATGACCAGAGTATGATTCCTGTTTGTCCATAAGTTTTGTAAAATTTCGCAAGCCCAAATATTTCATTAATTAGGCAGCCTGAACAACAAACTATGAGAAACTGAATTTTTCACATCCAGTTTTTCATAAGAACCCTCTTTTCTTTAGCCTCCTTCCAGGGAGGTCAGAGGTGAGAGTGAGCTTCAGAACAGTGAACCCAGAGCTGGAAGGGGATCAGCAACTTGCTCAAAGCTACTGCAGCAGGATGGATGCCTGCCAACACAGGGGCTTGAACTCCACTCATTTGGCTAAGGAACAGTCTCTTTAAGCACTGGGGCTCCTTACTGTCCCTGATGTTCATAATGCCGCATCTCTGGCCACAAATAAAATCAGAAGTTGCGTTACAGCAACAGTCATTTTGCCAAAGCAAACAAATTTGCCCAGTGATGACAGACAGGACCTGACCAAATCCTTGTGAAAGCCAGTGTAACTTGACTGAACTGTATGGTGCAAGACTGCCACAACGAGTGTGGGAAATGGCCTCTAACAGAGTTCATCTGAATTAGCTTTGGCCTTAGCACCCACCAGAATCAATTTAAAGATTTAAATGAGATTAACCATGAGATAGGTATGCCTTTAAACTTGTGTCCAATATGATATGAAGATGCAGCATCATGTTATCTATTCTTGGTAGCCTGCTCATAATACCCATAGGACAAATCAATTTATGTTTTCAGGCAGCACAGGCCAAGAACTTGTCATGTCACGCACATACACAGTTTTACTGGCTCATAATATAAGCCGTGTATCCCTTTGAGAAAGACTGAAGCTTAGTGAAGAATGTTCAACTTCCAACTCTACAGCTGGAGGGAGAAAGATCCTATGATAAAACCATGCCAATGCAAATACAATGCAACTATGTCTGCAGACCAACTCACGGAACATCTGAGAGTCCTGTCTGCATTGTTGTATAAGCCGTCCTCAGTGCTCCTTAGACTACTACTGAACTGACCTGCAGATATCCATATGGCATTGCATGGTATGGAGTGCAGACTGAGCACTGACATCAGACTGTAAAACCAGATTAAAGTACATGATTGTTTCACACGATTCACTGAAGTAGACCAGTTAATGCTGGGGCTTGCTGACTAAAACATTCATAACATTGTTAAACAAAAGCCAGAGTTTACAGCCATGCTAGCAGCTCCACGAGTGCTATGAGCTAAACACTAATGTCAGCATGTAAACGTGCTATAATGACAACAGTAACATGCTGATTGTGAACAGGTACTAATAGTTAAAGTTAATGTGTGAGCATGTTCGCTTTCTCTAAGTAGCTGTTAACACAAAGGTACAGCTGTGGCGAATGAATGCCATTTCCTTTGTAGGAATTTTATCATAAACCAAGGGAGACATTGAAATTTAGACCCGATGAGGCTGAAAAATTAAGATATATTAAGATGCGTCTGCTAGGACATCAAATAGAAGATTAAAAATATTTATTGTTGCCACAGGAAACACCAAGGTGACAAAAAATGCCTGTCAATCTCATGCTCAAATACTTTTGCCCATGTAAAATTTTAAATGTCTTGTAAAAACCGCATCGGTTAAAAGAGGTGTCATGTTCTCTAAAAAACTCTACATGTAAATACCAACACTGTATAACCAACCTTCAGCACCTTCAAACATAATGTATCAATTATGTTAATTTGTGATGAATTATTGCACGTGCATCTATTTAGAGATACATTCATTTTCCTTGATCCCCATCACCTCAGGTCAGACATTTATCAGTCTGCCAGCCACCTCCTTATCTTCTTCGGCCACGATTATAAACAAGATGGAATGTTGGAAGTGATTTTTCCATGTGCCTTTTACTCCTTCCAGAATTTTATCACTGTCCCTGTTGGAAGAATACTACCATCTTCCTGTTTTTGCGCCATTAAGGAGTCTTGAAGAATTTCCTGCCTACTTAAACTTTGTGACTTGCCATGAAAAGCTTTTCAAAGAAGAAGCAAAATGCCACGAGGCCCTGAGCCATAATATGTTTGAAAACGTGAGTGATAAAGAAAACCATAGAAGCAGCATTTTAAAAAATCCAAACAGTTAAAACTGAGTACAATAATACCTATTTGAATATGCACAATATGTGCATATTATGTGCTCTTCTTAGCAAGTACTGGCTGATGCAACATCTAGTCAACTCTCACAGACTCAAACATGCACAAAAGGATCTTTGTACAAAGTGCAAACTTGCTGTCTGACTCCAGACCTTGTGAGATGATGTCAACAAAATTCAAAAATAATGCTTTGCCTTATCACAAGTGCATTTGTGCATGTGAACAGAATAATGCCACCTGTGTGTGCGTTTGTGTGTGGAGTGCAAGTGAGTGAGTGTGTGTCTAAAATAACTTTTATTGTTCGGGTGGGCATCCTGAAAACATCTTTGAGTAGGACGGAACATTCCTAAGACAGGAGGCTCTACCGCGGGAAGGAAGGGCAAGGCTGTGACACACACTCTCATGTACACTGTGACGCTAAGGAGTCATCGTTGAAGCGTGTGAACCGGAAATGGACGCTTGTCTTGCTGGAGTCGGCAGACAGATTCAAAAGGCTCAGAGAGATCCGACCTGCAGACGTTTTCCCAGCAGAATTCCCAGCTCCGCTGCGGAAGTCTGCACTCTGTCGACAGCATCCTGGAGATACTGCTCACCTCCTTCCACAGCAAAACATGTCTGTCATTCTGTGTGTATGTGCACACATGTGATTGATAATAATGCTTCAACAATAATACACACATGCAGTCAGATAACCCAGGGTGAGCTGTTGTGTAATGGAAGGAAAGGCTGCTCCCAGCCAAAGTCAACACATGCTGTTCTGACCTGAGCATAACAGGCCAGTCAGCTGGTTTCAAAACACACACACACACACGCACACACACACACAGACATACACACACACACGCACACACACACAGACATACACACACACACACACACAAACACAGACATACACACATGCTCCCTCTCTCATGATAGTGGTCAGGAAAGTACAACAAATACTATCAGTCCAAAATGTTTCTCAGCTGTTGTGGTACTGATCAGTAACAGCTTAAAAATCTGTCACAATTCTAAAATAACACTAGAATAGTGTAGAGTAATTTTTTAAGTTCATCAAGATTAAAATGTGGGGTGCACAAGGTGTACATACATGGATGTCAGAGGTCTGGATGGGGCTGAGAACAGGGGAGCCTGCTGGGCTGCAGAGCTCAGGGAAAGGGTTGGGAATGGCTGGCAGAGAGGCCGGACGCAGCTGATGCTCTTCCTGCAGGCACCTGCAGAGGGAAGCAGAGACACTCGTGTTGCTGCTCCAGCTGAGTAAAAGATTGACAATAGTGAATACAAATTAAGTGTATCAATCATGTTTTAGAATAAAAATGTTTATTTACAAGAAAACAGAATACAGATTTTGGGGCAATTTGGGGCCAACAAGCTAAGACACTTCCAATTAATATGATTGTGTGGCATTAAACGGATAAATAAATATAAATAACTAAATATAAATAAATAAAAAACAATCATCTAAGAAATTACCATTTTGGTTCAGCCAGTAAACCCACAAACAAATCAGACGTTCTTGAGACAGATGCTGATAAGAAAAGAGTTTTCTAAAGAGTCTGAGTGAGACCCAGAAAGATAGTCACTGGCTAAAAAATACCACACACTGCTTTCAGCGGCCTTTGGGTTGGACATTAAGACAGTACAATTAATGCAACAGGTTAGTAATGTGCACATCTCTACCTCACAGCCTGGATGTGCATGGGCTGAGAGTGTCGCAGCCTGTCCCCAGAGGGGGATGAAGGAGGCAGTGATGGGGTGTGACGTCGGTGGCCTGGGTAGGCGGTGTGCCCGTGATGGTGGGTAGGGTGCATATGCCCATTGTTCAGAAGTAGTGCTGTGTCTGCCTGTGCTACTCCCGAGTACACACTCTCCATGGAGGAGTTCATGTCATTCACCAGCTGCTCCAGATCTACATCATCATCTGTGGAAACAGGTGGAGTGACAGTGACAGTGAAAGCTGCAAGATAGCAAATATCCACAAAGTCTCTCTGAATTTCATTAAAAATGTCAGTGTAAAGTGTCAGTGGTGTTTAACTGTAACAACCAAAACTAAAAATAAAGGATAGAATATCTCTCTGCTGTGTTCACATTTGATAGAAAAGGTTTAATGAAGTTAAAACTAAACAAACAAGAAGTCTGTTCACAGAGATTTCTACATCCTTGCCAATGTTTTGTATTGCCACCCACCATTTTGGCCTTTTGTCTCATACTGTACTACGACAATGCCACAATTACCCTTGCACCTAGAATTAAGTGTACTTTAACATAGTCAACAGTAGAAACCAAAGGCACATCATGGCCCTGAACTATCCAGTATGTGAACAGAGAGAGAGACTCAGAACACACAGCCTTGTTTTGAAGTCCATTCCTCCTCATGTTGGATTTCACATTGGCTTGGAGCTCTTCCAGTGACTGTGTAGTACACTCACTCACTGGCTTGCCATTGGTCAGATTATGTGAAACCTGTCATTCGAGGGCTTGAGATGTCTATCAAGCACTGAAAGTTGGAACAAACAGTCACCCTCAGACCAAACAACCAACCAGACCAAATCAGGGTGAAAGGGACAGTCAGCCAAGCAGTCGTCAGTCAGTGCTCGTCTTTTAACTCGCCTCGTTATTAATTAACTGAAGTCACATTTGCAATGTTTAGCGTGAACTTCCCTCTGTGTGTTTATGACATTGCTCTTTTTTAAATGTCCAGTGTTAAATAAGTAGACTTTTGCAGCACCTTTTACAGAAAAATTAAGTTACAGTTGCAGAATGCACTCATTGTTTCCCAGGCCTGTAGCAATTTATTTAAGATTCAAAAAGCGTTTTTATCAATCCCAGAGGGAAATACTTTTGGCTGTTACTGCTGCTCTCTGTCCAAAAGGAAAGAAAATAACTAAACCAACACAAATACAAAATAACACCAATATATAAAAACCTAACAACAAAGACGACCTAAGATGGATGAAATGTTCTAAATTTAAACTCAACTAGTGGAGACAAATGTATTACTGGGGTATCTCCAAGTCAGTGCTAGTAAGGGCAGTAAGGACTATAGTCGAATAAATGTCCTCAGTGCAAGTGCAAGATGTCTTGTGTGTGTTTCTGTATGTGTGTATCCAAAGCCCTTTGGTCCTATGTGCGTCCCGCCCCAACACCACATACAGAATTCCTGAAATTCCTGTAGGAACAAATTACAGCACTCAGGGAACATTCACCAGCCTGTTCATGGCACATGTAGCCAAATGATCGGGACAATGTACGGCACCAAAACACACACACACACACACACACACACACACGCACGCACACATCCACACACGTGCACACACACCCACACAGAGCAGCCTAGGACACCATGTACGCTATGCAGTACTGATGAGCATCTGTATGTAATTATACAGGAGAAATAAAAGAAAGGGCAGCGTGTTCAGCTACATGTACAGACACACACACACACACACACACACACACACACACACACATACACACCAAGCCTACAGAGCAGAAAAGAAGTTGCTCCATCAAAAACAGCAGGAGTCAAGCCGTTTGATGTCAGATCTCAAAGAGATACACATGACACAGATATACACACAGAAAGGACAGTCTGGGACACAAGGTCATGTGATGCTGAGGTTTACGAGTGGGACATAGGATGGGGTACACCGAGAGGTGGGCACACAGTTGGAATACTTTTTCACAGCAGCCATTAGCTAAGTTTCCATCCAGTTGTTTTGGAACAAAGTGAATGAAAACCTCAAAATTTGATGTGTTATATTTGAATGGAAACCTATTTAATTTGACTTGTCAAGCACAGTGAAAGTAGGAAACACAGGCAGGCTGTTGTGTTTAAATACCCCAGTAAGTCATAACAGCATAACAGTGAGGCTGCGTGCATGATAGCAGGAACGGAGACAAATAAATGAAATACAGCCATCACTGATTTTATTATTTACACATGTATTTTCCCCACTGTAATATATAAAAATGTCTTCTGTGAAAAACACCTATAGCAAATGAATGGCCACAGATAGAATATAACATTTTCTGGGCTTCAATATCCAGAAATGTCACAATGTAACATTTATGGCAAATAAAAATTAAGTCATTTTATTACTGCTGTGGGCTACTATAAAAACATAGGTGTTTGTTTATTATGTTTAAAAAGAATGTGATACCTTTTAGATATTGTCTTTTATCATGATTGCTTGGTGCAGTAAAAATGAAATGTTACTGAAAGTGATTTCTAGCTGTGATGGCTGCATGGCTCTAGAGATCTACTGATCTGCCATTTTAATCCAAACTAAAATATCTCAACAACTACTCAATGACTTGCTATTACATTTGGACAACAACATTTTATTATGAATATCAGTGTCCCCAGAAGATGGATTCCAACTACGAAACTTAATGAAGGGATTCCCATAAAATTTGGTTCCGGCATTTGTCCAGTATTTTGGTTACAACTCAGTAATTGCAAAAATAATGACATTCAGGTACAACTGTACTTTGTCTTTAGTGCTGCTGAGTCTAAGTGAGTGCAAAGGAGGTTAGACCTTTTCTGACAAACAGTAAATTTACACATTTTCACTGTCTGTGCAAAACAGAGTACCTACACTTAAAAAATATTTCAACATAATCATAACTGTTTCAAGTTTAAAGGTTTTTACTTGTGCAGTTTTTCTCTTTTGCAGGACCACTGAGTGATTTGGGCTGATAAGATGACTGGAGTTTTACATAAAAATGTAGCCTAGAGCAGCTTTATGAGGATAATGATGGTATCATTGGCATTCCTCTCCCTCCTCCCATTGCTGGCTTGGCCCACACTTCACTGTTGGCTTCAGCTAGAGAAGCCAGAGAACATATCGCATGAAAATGTCTTCTCCTCCCTCTCCTCCTCCTGGAATGTAGATGAACTGCTGCAGCAGTCTAGCTAGCTTCTGAAGACAAACCTACCATACAACCGTGGCCAATTCATTCCTGTAAAATCCCAGAATATACTGAATGAGTGCGCTCTGTTCCTGGCCACAACAACCTGCAAATACATGTAAACTTTAAAGCAACAATATTTAATATATTTACTATACTTCATTTTAAAATGACCATGCTAAGTCATGAGAAATTAAAGAAACATGCTTAGTTGAAATATTGGCTTCTCTGACAATGCTATAGTCAGTGTGTTCTCCTTTGAAATATTCGTTCCAACACTGAAAGTCTGTTTATGGTTTAGTCTGTGTGATCCCACCCACTGCCCATTTGCCCAGTAACATTTCAACACCACGGGCTGCCAGACGTTAAACAAATTGGCAGCGTGCTTCAGCCAAGGAACTAAGCAAATGTACTGGATCAACACAGATAGATTGTACCCAGTCGAAGAGGCCTTGGTTATCCTTCTAAAAAGCTCCATGAATAGACACAAACATACTGAATATTGGAGACAGAGAGACAGTTTAGAGCCTAGAAAAAGTGTAAGTTAAGACAGATGCCGAGTTTAACAGGTAGCATTAAACTTCAGCTAAGCTAACCTCAAGTTTATAAGTTAAATTTATCATGTGGTAGGGTAAGTGCTATTCACAGACTAAACACTAAGTGTCACTGTGTGAGTTGCTGCAACTTTGGCATTTAGGCAACCTGTTTGACGCAAAAAAGAAAGAGATTCTTAAACATACTGGTGCCAAACTGTGAAAAACAGCACTGAGGCAATGCAACATGTAACTGGTGACTGATTATACCATTAGCTAGAAAACCAAACAGAGTAGATTGGCATGTGGAAACAAACTGAAAAGCATTAAACTCAGCTTTGAGGATGATCATTACCAATTGCGGATTTGTAGAGAATATAACAAGAGATCTTCAACGCTTCTTTTCACAGTGCCACTGTCTAAAACACAGAAACCATCCATCCATGTTCAGCAGCTTATCCAAACTGGGATGTGGTGGTAGCAGGCTCAGTAACCCAGAAGTCCCTTTCCCCAGCCACATTCTCCAAGTCCTTGTTGTGGGAGCCCAAGGTGTTACCAGGCAGGAGAGATATTTAATCTCTCCAGTGAGTTCTGGATCTGCCATATGGTGTCCTCCCAGCTGAATGTACCTCCAATGGAAGGCACCCAGGTGGCATTTTGATAAGATGCCGCTTGCTCCTTTTGATGTGAAGGAGCAGCAGTTCTACTCTAAACTCCCTTCTCATGTCTGAACTCTTTACCCAGTCTCTAAGACTGAGCCCTGACACCCTTCAGAAGAAGATCATTTCAGCCACTTGTATTCGCAATCTCATTTTTTGGTCACTATCCACAGCTTGTTACCATAGGTGAGGGTTGAGACCAACCTCTGCCTTGTGACTTAGCTCCCTCTTTACCACAGCGGCCCCACAAAACATTCACATTACTGCAGATGCTGCACTTATCCGCCTGTCAATCTCTTGCTCCTTTTTACCCTAATTTCTAAACAAGACCCCAAGACACTTAAACTCCTTCACTTGGGGCACGGTCTGATGAAGGCAGCAGAACCACATGATCTGCAAACAGCAGTGATGCAAATTTGAGGTCCCCAAATCAGACACACTCCTTTCCTCCAGCTGCGCCTTGAGATCCTTTCCATGAAAACAACAAAGTTTCAATAAAGTATCAGTGACTACGGACAACTCTGACAAAAGACAGACAAAAGACAAAAAACACCAACTGGGAATGTGATTGACTTATTGCCAAAGCATATGTGTCCCACTTCCCACTCTGGTTATAAAAAGACCAGATAGCTCAAACCAACAGCTCTGGTACTCCCACAATCCCAAAGGGTTAATCCATGATCAGTTTGGTTCAGAATGCATGTGAACCGCAGATTAACGGTCAGTGGAGAAGAAGAAAATAAATGTAGAAACCTTTCTGAGGTCAACCGAAAGTCCCTCTCCATGGCGTCTCCAAACTCCCACACAGGGTTTTTTGCTTCTGTGACCCCCTCCACCACAGCCCTTGGACACAACTCAGGGCAGCCGCTTTGAGAGTGGAGACTTTGAATGTGGCCCATTCTGATGTCCCCATCTTCCACCAGGATACATACAAGATTCTTCCAGAGGTGGGAGGTTTGTCCGGCAGCCTCCTCCCCCATCTGGCCAATCTATGTCTAGCACAGTCTAATAACCAGTTACAGAATCCAGGTTGGCCATTTACATGATTGTTTAAAAATTTGCTTACTTAAGAAAGCTGCTTTTAACATGGTTACTTATATACATGTAAACACACTGTATGATACCATACAGTTCTCTCATTTTGAATCACAACAAAGTGTCGGTCCTGAGCACCAATAAATTATCTACCCCCAAAAAATTATCTATCCAAACTCTGGAGTGTAAAAATACTGATCTAAATTAAAAAACTTATATTATACAGTCCATTGAGTGGCTTACATAAATACAACATTAAGACAGGTCATCAGATCACCAACAAACAGGCCTAGCTTCAGTGAAAGGCAGGTAACGTGAGCCTGGCATGGTCTAAATATAAAACACATCCATCAGTGAGGTTGATGTGGTGTTTCTCTGCAGTACAAAGTCACAATGAAACATTAGCTGAGTGACTTTGACTCTTACTTTTGCACTCCAGTCATTGATCAGTTGCTTTTTACAGACCATATTATGATGGCGAATGTACATTATTGTACTGTTATTTATGATTAACGAATACAATATACTTTGTCATTAACCTGACTCGATTCACTAACTAACTTTGGTTAGTTCATTTAGTTGGTTTGGTTTTCATTTCCTATTGTTACTACAGTTACTACCACAAAGTTGATTTAAAAGTGTGGCAATCAGTTTATTTTCATGTGTAAGGAAGAGTAACAACATTAAATTGTGGTATTTTGAGAATACCATCTGTGGAAAGGATTCTGTGAAAAAAAATATTTCCATGATTTCTCCATAATGTGCAGTCTTTCCCATACCTACATTCAGCAGCATCGCACCAATTATGCTCACCGCTGCTCACATTTCATGATTCACTGATATTCATGAGCATGTAACCACCACAACTTTCTGTACTGCATGCAGCTGACTGGGGCTAGTACAAAATGAAGGGGATCCACAGGGGTTCTCAGTGATTTACTGGTTAATACTAATGTGGGCATTAAAAGGGTCCTTAAGCATACACTTAAAGTGTAATGTTTCAATTCACATAAACTCTTTGAGGATTAATGGACATCAACAAATACAATTTTTTATTGGTCCTCGTCATGCATATTGTCTCATACTGAACTGGTAAAACTTTGTCCTGTACATTTAATCAAACTATATTTGAATTTTCAGAACATCATGAAAGACCGGATCATTAAATAAGGAGGATGACGTGACTATGGAGGAGCTGAGGTGAGTAAAGCAAAGAGAAGATGGAAAATGGGCACCTTTGAAGTTAATTAGGGGGATATTTACTTTGAGTGCTACTGTCTCATTGCAAGAATAACAATCTTTGCAATTATTTTAAGGTCATTTAAGTTATTCCACCACACACATACACGTACAGCATATCAGTAGCCATGCTAATTCAGTGGAAACAATTGTTAGCTCTATGGGCCATGACACAGCAAGCCAGTGGCTGGCTCTCTACGGGTGTCCATCAGCCTAGTTTTTATGGTGTGTCTGAACTGCTGACGCTAGCTGGTTGTCGTGTTCACCGGAACATTTGCAACAACTTCTCAGACATTTACTTGATTTTTGGGTTGTTGCAGCTGTAAAATAAGCTGTTCCTCCCTAGTTTTGATGGACTGATCATTCAAATCAGATCATTGTTTTTAGGTTTAATGTCACCTAAACATTAGCTGTAGCAGTTCAAATGCTTCAATTTGATGCTTCATCGTCCTAAAAATACCATACTCTACCAAACAAACTGGGCCTTGAAATTTTCAGAAGTTCATATAGACATGTCCTCTAATCACTCTTGGATCATATGTGCTCTCACTGACTACAGTTTGGTATCAATCTGCATACGTTCTGCTATTTCATCCCCTGCCCCACAAACCTATGGCCTACTTACTATAAATGTCCAACTGCTGAGCACTAGGTGAACTACAGGCTTATATAAATACCCCAACCACTCAACCCATATTCATGAAGCCACATTTACAATACTCTCACACAAGCATGACCACTCCATCTCAGCAGAGCAGACATTCCACTAAACTACCAACCCAACGGAGAAAAATCTCCTCTCTTCAAGTTGGCTACTTGCCAAAAGGATTCCCAAGATGTTCCATGATGACTGAAGGGATTTCGGGGGGCTATACAGGGAGCAGGCTCATTCGTGTGTGTGTGTGTGTGTGTGTGTGTGTGTACTTGGAGGAGGTGCAGAAAAGTGCTGAGCAGTGCTAAAAAGGGGCAAAACACTTTAATACTTGTGAATATCATCTCCATCTGGAGAGCAAAGCCAAAAGTGATGAAAGGAGACAGTATCCTAAATGGAGACGGAGGAACAGAGGGTGAATTTCTAGGAAAAGCACCAAGCGAACAGATGATGGCAGTGAAAGGGAAAGAGAAAGAAAGGGATGACAGAATGGAAAGATATGAAATATGGATAGGGTTGTTGATTTTTACAACACAGGAGATTGAAGATTAATGGCCTTATTTCATATTTTAAAATTTAGGAGAGGAGAGTTACCATGGTGATGTGGCAAATTTTGATTGGCTGAGCGCCGAAAGCCTGGAACAATCAGCTCCTCAGGCCCGCGAGAGGAAGTGCGGTCCATGCTTTCCTGTCAATAAAAAAAGATGGAAAAATATAACTATGTAGTAAAAAAAAAACATACCAAAACATGCCTCTGCTCTCAAGGAACATCAGGCTTCAAGTTCAGAAACCAGTGACACTGTGGGACTTTGACTTTGTGACCCCCCTGTCTGTCTCTCAGAAACACACACTTCCATGCTTATTCATTCAAACTGTCACATGTGAAATAGATTTTTGGATTTCAAAACAAACAAACACATCAGTTACTTCTAGAGCAAAACCTTACCAGCTCGCACACTTATTCTATCGAACACGTCTGGTGATACATACGCATACTGCCAAGCTCCTCACACATTGTCTAATTTGAAGCAGCCTAGAGGCAATAAATCTGCAGAAGAGAGAGGGAGGGGAAAAAAGCCAAACAATGTTTCAATCTTCCCTTTTCCAGGAAAAAGGAGAACGCGGAAGCATTGCTTCCAGGAACTGCTCGTGGTCAGAGGTCCTCTTGTGTCCTATGCACACACACACACACTTGCAGTTCCCCTCTGTGCTTCGAAAACATCCATAAATGCCCGGGGTAAGATTTATAGCTCTGAAGAAGCAGCAGCCAAAAGCTTTCCAAGGAAGGCAACTTGGCCGCAGGGCCTGTGTGCTGAGAGAGACAGCCTGCAGGATTCAGCTACAGCTGACTAGCTGAGACACAGCAATCTACATATAGAGCTCCTTATACCTTTATCATCATGTCAGAAACATGCAAACAACACCAATCACTTCTCTAAATCCACAGAAAAGACAGAAACAGACCAGATAAACTCAGTTTTACTACTTAACATCAGCTTGAGGTACACAAAGGTTGATTGTTTTAAACTGATGCTGCAAGGCTAAAATTTATTTAAACTCTATCTTAAATCCCAGACACGATTTGACGACCAGACACAGAGACACACCGTCATTCTTGCAAACAAGATCTAACATGTCAATTAGTGGGTGTAGGGCTGACAGGTGGATTTTGTTACAGACAGAGTCAGCTGTTATCAACAGTCTTTGCTTACCAGCTGCAAGCTGTAGTCTAATTTGTCAGACATGAGACTGATATAGGTCTATTTGCCAAAGAATCTAATTATTCTTTTAAGATACCAGATATGTTAGGTTGAGGAAAAATATGAAAAATATGTGTATATCAAATAGAATGCTGCTGCTATTGAAAAAAGGTTATATTGAATATTTGAACTAGCAAATAAGGAATATGTATATTCTTGTCAATTTTAGGAAACCTAAAAACCAAATCAAGGTTTTAAGAAGTTAGATTATGTTTATATAATCGTGAGACATCTGTATCATTCCTCACAGCTCTAGGATTGCCTTTTCCTGGACAGTGTGTTTGTGTACGGTATGTGGAGGCAGGACAGTGTCCTAGTTCTACTAACATATATTAGTAGCAGCAGTGTTAATAAATAGCTACAAGTAACTCTAGACCCTCTCTCCAGCACTCATTCAGTGAAAGAGTCCTTTTTAAATGCTACATTCCCTATAAAAGTCTTATTGTAAACTCCACATAATGCACTTTCTCTGACTCTGTAGCCTGACACATAATACACATAGTACAGATGCTACTTCAGCATTCAGCTGGTGGTTAAGTGACAAGACGGCCAAATGTGAAAGTCATGACTCCCGTTCTTAAAACTAGGCAATGGTTTCACAGAAAAATATTTTCCAGATGTGGAATGTTTTGTACATTGTGCCAATAGTTGCAAATGACACTCTTGATAGTACTAGTCTTAAGGGCATAGTAAGTGGTACAGTAGATGAAGAGAGGCTTTCTCTTTGTAGTTTTATGACTGGTTGGGTTTTAAGGCCATCATTCGAACAATCAAATTGTTTATACAATCCGTTGATGAATTTCTTTAACATTTTCATTCTACTGTTTCCATAAAGTTCACCAGGTTCACAAAATCATTATGTTTTAAAAACTGGCTTTTTAAGGAAACGGTGGGAACTGTTTATAAGCAGGAGTGAGACACTGGTCACAAGGCAACATTTTACAGTATTCTGACTTCCATATCCACTATAATACTAAATATATAATCACTATTGAAGGGTGGTTATATATTTATGGCCTACAAAGTGATCATTAAAATACTGGTGGAATCTGTTAAACTGAGTTATGTTTCTCTGCCAGAAGACAGCGACAAAATCTAAATTTTCCCATGAGGTTTGTGATATTATAAAAATGTAATTTTTCCCTTCAGTAGGTTTACACAAAAATATGCTTAAAAGGTCATATTTAAAGGGTGATTTCACACATTTTCAACTAGCTTCCTGTGTTGTATGGTGTGGGGACTGTGTGAATATGAATAGCATTAAACTTCCCTCCACTTTCTATTGCTTCTCTATATTACTTGTTGCTCACATTATGGATGTTGTACTCCTCCAAATGACATCATCTGAACTGAAAAACTCCTCCAGGTGACATCGCCTGGAGTTTTGCTAAAAGTAGACAGATGTTTTAAAATAGGGAATATAAAGAAAAGTGTAATCGTATTCATATACATGAGCCCCCCAAACTAGATCCAAAGAAAGAAAGTGGAAAATTGGTGAGGTTGCCCTTTAAACCCAAATTTAACTTTAACATTCTTTAGCTTATCTAAATAGGTCAGCAGTGTCCAGACTTTGTTAAGGTGCCATGGTGTAAAAGTTGTGCAATGAAGTACCTGCTGTTAAAGATGAACAAGACTGAGAGTCCACAGCTTTGCTAAATACTAACATGCTTCCAATCCCAATAACATCTGATGTTTAGTAAGTATCATTTTTATCATTTTCACCATGAGTTACTGTGCAGAGATTTTCAAGAGTGCTGGCTTTGAGCAGTCTCCTCTTGTTTATTCATTTCTTCTGGAGGATAGCTTGCTTTATTGATTACCTCTCCAGCTGCAGTGCGGTGATCGTTTTTAAAACACATCTGCTCTAAACAAGTGTGAAAAATTGAAGAGTCATTTCTTATCTCCATCAGCTTAATATATTGCGGTTGCTCTTGTCCATTGGTAGACATCCTGTAACTACTCCTGACACCTCTTTCATCATGAGCGCACTCCCCTTTCACTCTGCTACCCACTGCATTAACAGCAAGACGTTTCACTATCATCAAAGGCAGCGCTTCCTCGAAAGCACAAGCCTTTGCTGTGGCGACTCCTGCATAAAGGCGCTGACCTCTGAACTCTGAAAGCATAAAAAATGAAATGTAGACCTTGTTCTATGATAGAACGGACACATTCAGGACTGCTTGCACAAATACTGATGTTCCAAGGAGAGGATCTGTTAAACACTTTAGTCTTTATGCTCTTCTGACTGGTTAAAGTCATAACTCAGCCGAGCTTTGAGACTGTGGACTGTGGTTTCTCAGCAGTGAATGTGCACACACAATTGCAAATGCGCACTCATACATAGAGAGATGGAAGGGAAAAGGGAGAAGGAAAGTGCGTGTAGCTAGCAGCTGAGACTTCTCTGGCACGAATCCAAAGTTCTCACTAAGATAGGCATATGCCTGCACGCACGTACACACACGCACAAACACAAACACACACACACTTTTCAGACAGGGTCTGGAACACTGCCCAGATTACCAAACATGCCCAGAGTTATGTATAGCGTTATGTAAGTATGTAAAAATAAGGGCTCATTTGCTCCTTATCTATACACATTGAATTATAAACACTGAAGGTACAGCCTACAGAGGGACTCCATGGGGTGTGTGTGTGTGCGCCATGCAGTGTCATGTCAACTGACAAGTTTTATATAATACACACAGAGACACACACACACACACACACACACACACACACACACACACACAGCAATGTTGTAACCCACTTCTCTCCTTCTAACTATCAAACTCTGTTTTTACTCCACTAGATGCAGGGTA